>OU892287.1:32640406-32755029 GCA_917834065.1 Ceutorhynchus assimilis | reverse complement strand
TAATGGAATGGACTCTCCAAGAAAGACGAAAACGAGGACGACCTAAATGCTCTTGGATGCAAGGAATATCAAGGGCAATGTCCGAACGCAAATCGGAAGGCGTAGAAGAACGCTATATAAGCCGGAAATATATACAGGGTGTCACGAAAGGTTTGTTACAAACTTCTAGGGATGGTAGATCTCGTAAAAATAAAACTTTTTTCTTAATAAACATGTGTCCGGAAATGCTTCGTTTTCCAGATATACAGGGTGGCCCAAATTTGAGCCTCATCATTGGGATCTCGGTAACCGTAAGAGATACGGGGTTAAATTATGGAAAAGTTGCGCAATTTTATGACCAATAGAATACCGTTTTGAAACTAGAAAGATTCCGAATACTTCCGGAGATATTCGGAAAAAACCAAAATTTTGTAAAATCGTTTTTATTTTTTCCCGGGCTTATTTGAAAAGCAATTTTAAAATAAATGTCACTTCATCATCGTCGCTTATTCTCCTTTAGAAGATGGTGCTATTAAATTTAAAATTCGACGTTTCGTCCTTAGGCGGCCATCCTCAACTTTTTTTTTTTAAATACGGACCTGGATTTTTTATTTGCGATTTTGTCATCTTTGCGCATCCTAAAACCGATACTGTTTATAATTTTTCAATACCACAGCAAAAAAAGCAGGTCCGTATTGAAAAAAAAAAATGAATGATGATTTCAGAGGAACGAAACATTGGATTTTAAATTTATTACCGCCATCTTGTAGAGAAGAAAAAGTGACAATGGCAAGGTGAAATTAGTTTTCCACAATTTTTTTAAATAAAATCAGATACAAGATGGCAGTATTAAATTTGAAATCCGACGTTTTTCAAATACGGACCTGCTTTTTTACCGTGTTATTGAAAAATTATAAACAGTACCGGTTTTAGGATGCCCAAAGATGACAAAATCGCAAATAAAAAATCTAGGTTCGTATTTAAAAAACGTAAGTTAAGGATGGCCGCCTGAACACGAAACGTCGAATTTTAAATTTAGTACCACCATCTTCTAAAGGGGAAGAAGTGACAATGATGAAGTGACATTTATTTTAAAATTGCTTTTCAAATAAGCCCGGGGGAAAAAAAAAAACGATTTTTCAAAATTTTGGTTTTTTCCGAATATCTCCGGAAGTATTCGGAATCTTTCTAGTTTCAAAACGGCATTCTATTGGTCATAAAATTGCGCAACTTTGCCCTAGTTTAACCGACCCCGTATCTCTTACGGTTACCGAGATCCCAATGATGAGGCTCAAATTTGAGCCACCCTGTATATCTGGAAAACGAAGCATTTCCGGACACATGTTTATTAAGAAAAAAGTTTTATTTTTACGAGATCTACCATCCCTAGAAGTTTGTAACAAACCTTTCGTGACACCCTGTATACAGGGTGTCCCAAAAAGATACCGACAAACTTTAAGGGGTAGTAGGGGACATCAAAACAAGCATTTTTGTTTATATAAACATATGTCCGCAAATGAGCCATTTGGGCTGTAGAGCAAAAAAACTGTTTGGAATCTAGTTTTATTCTTCGCAATAATTAAATCACTGTTAACTTATTAATTTTGCTTTAATAGCAAATAAATTATAGGCGACTTTCAGCCTGGAATGATTATTTATCGGTAAATACCGTGGTTATTCTTTTGGTTGACAACTTTGACAGCCAAGTGTGACGTCATAGCCCCCCACCATTCAAGAATCATAACCCAAGGAACTGACCGCTGAAATGATTTGGTTATAGCAGTGTAGCATTATGTTTATTATTCGTATTTGGTTTTTCATTTCAACAATAGTTTTTTGTTTAGGTACAAAAAATGGAGCTGAATCTCTCGTTACTCTCGTTTATCGAACAGATTTTCTTTGGGGATGATCTAAACCTCGATCTAAACATGGTGAATTGCAGTGAGTGAGTGAATGTATACTTCTTCCATTGTGCCAGGCTACAACGCAACTGTAAAATCACAAAACACCAATACATATTCCAAAAATAATAACAATAACATCAAAAAGCTGTAACCAAAAGATTAACCCAAGTCCAAAGCTGGGTTATAATCGGTTATAAGTGGTAAATACCAAAAGCAAATCAGCTGATAAGTGACGTCACAACTTCCCCTACTTTGGTTAAAACCGCGACGGCGGAAATGCATTGGTTATAACCAAATAATAATCATTCCAGGCTGAAAATCGCCTTATGGTTTACAATAATTGTTCAACTCGCGAACTCTTTGGAATACTCCGGGAATAGCTTCTACATGGGTACAACTCGCCAGTTTCCTTGCTATCAGATCTTCCTCATTACGAACAGGTGTTTCGTAGACCAAACTTTTCAATGACCCGACGGTGTAATTTTTGCATTGATGTAAATGGTCAACATTTTGAACAATTATTCTAAATCTAAACCATAATTTATTTCATAATAAAGCAAAATTAATCAGTAAACAGTGATTTATTTATTGCGAAGAATAAAAGTATCGAACAGTTTTTTTGCTCTACAGCCCAAATGGCTCATTTGCGGACATATGTTTATATAAACAAAAATGCTTGTTTTGATGTCCCCTACTACCCCTTAAAGTTTGTCAGTATCTTTTTGGGACACCCTGTATACACAGGGTGTCCACTTAGTGCGATATTGGACGATATCTCCTTACAGGGTGATGCAAGAAAAAAAAATTAAATTACAAAGTTATTTGATACTCTAATATGCATTAGATAAAAATATTTTTAAATACACAGGGTGCTCCGCTTATGGGGTATGCGACAAAATTTTGTTATTTCAAATGGAACACCCTGTATGTAATTATATATTTGGATTCTATGTAAAATTCTGAGCAGATTTCATGCAATATACCCTATAAATAAGTTCAACTGTTTTGGAAATATTGACAGTTGAAAATTGACTTTTTGCAACTTTGCCAGACTGTAAAACCTAAACGGTTAATTTTAGAGGAAAATCGATTTTACATTCCTATCTTAGATTTCAATAAACAATCATTTGACATCAACTTTGAATTTAAACGGAGATTAAAAATTCAAGTTAAATTTAATTTCCGGTAAAATTCAAAGTTGATGTCAAATTAGAGTTTATGAAAATCTAAGACAGGAATGTAAAATCGGTTTTCCTCTAAAATGAACCGTTTAGGTTTTACAGCCTGGCAAAGTTGCAAAAAGTCAATTTTCAACTGTTAATTCTTCCAAAACAGTTGAGCTTAGGTAGAGAGTATATTGCATGAAATCTGCTCAGAATTTTACATAGAATCCAAATATGTAATCACATACAGGGTGTTCCATTTAAAATAACAAAATTTTGTCGCAAACCCCATAAACGAAGCACCCTGAATGTTCAAAAATATTTTTAACTAATGCATATGCATATCAAACAACTTTGTAATTTAATTTTTTTTTCTTGCATCACTCCGTAAGGAGATATCGTCCAATATCGCACTAAGTGGACACCCTGCATATATTTTTTTATACAGTGAGCACGTAGAGGTTGGAATAAAATCTATAAAATATACAGGGTGAATATTTTTCAAAAAACCTCGGACACGTCAATTTTTGATTTTATTGGCCGTTATTATGATGATAATCAGGCCTATGATGTATCCTCTCCTGTTATTTTAACAGTTGTGTTATAACTCGAAATCTATACCAGTCTCTATTTTTACTTGTAGAATAAACAGTGACAGATAATTTAACGTTGCTGTTAAAATAACAGAAAATGATACATCATAGGCCTGATTACCATAAACAGTGTCATTACTTAAGCGTGCAATATATGGGATTTTTTTTAAGTAACAGCACAATCAAAATACAAACAAGGCCAAAAGTTGGTGCATGTCTGATAATCATATTAGATGCACTTAGAATGGTTGCAAGTCAAACCGCATACAGGGTAGCTCAAAAAATATCAAAATTGTAGTAATATTTACTTAAATAAAATAAAACTTTTGCACTTCAAGGATAGTTTCTTTAATATGGCTATTATCATTAGTAATATTTTCACTTGTTAAAAAAAAATTGCAACATTTTAAAGTTGTGTTGAATATCATTGCAACAAACATGAATTTTGTGATTCCATAATAGTATATTATGATATAAGTGTATAAGAGGGCCTTTAAAGCACGCGCGCAGCGGAGTGTTTTGTAAGTCGCAAGTGCTTTGAAGGCCCTCTTATACACGCATATCATACGCTATTTTTTATTACGAATGCATCATAATCTCAAAAATGTTTTAAATGAGTTCATTCATTTTGATAAATAGTAATTTAAACGGCAGGTAAATACCAGGTAGTAAAGGTAGATCAAATGTCTTTATAGCAAACCTTTGAAAAGGTAGGCGCATCATAAACATCATTTTATGCACGCGGCAGCGTGCGATAATCGTTGATTATGATGCATGCGTAATAAAAAAAATTAAAAATCCAAGGCAATTTTACAAATATGCTTGAATTTGAACAAAGTTATGTAAAATTGATTTGATTTTAATTAATTTTTGAAAGTATTAAGGTCGGAAATAAAAAATAAAAAATATATAGAAATTATAGATTTTTTTCGAAAAAAAAAATAAAAAAAATCTTAGGAGGCTATGTTTTGGTATTTAGGCATAACTTTTAATTCCAAACAACTTTTCTCTATAACATTTTGCTGAATTTTCTAAAATAAGGCTACTTTACAGTACAGCTTTGATATTGCTTGAGCTACCCTGTATGCCGTTTGACTTGCAACCATTCTTAGTGCACCTAATATGATTCAGACATGCACCAACTTTTGGCTTTGTTTGTATTTGGGTTGTGCTATTACTAAAAAAAAATCCCATATGTTGCACACTTAAAAAATCACACTGTATACAGGGTGACCCGAAAACAAGTTATGACAGCTAAATTGTTTTTTCAAATGAAAACACCAATTTTTTATTTCATTTTTAAATTCTGAACACATTTCATGTATCATGGCCTAAACCTATCTTCGACTGTTTCGGAAATATTGACAGTTAAAAATTGAATTTTTTGCAACTTTGACAGGCTGTAGAATCTAAACGGTTAATTTTAGGGGAAAACCGATTTCACATTCCTATCTCAGATTTTCATAAACTATCATCTAACTTTGAATTTAATCCATGATTAAAAATTGCAATTAAATTTAATTTCCGGTTAAATTGAAAGTTGGTATCAAATGATAGTTTATAAAAATCTTAGATAGGAATGTAAAATCGGTTTTGCTCTAAAATTAACCGTTTAGGTTCTACAGCCTGTCAAAGTTGCAAAAAAGTCAATTTTCAACTGTCAATATTTCCAAAACAGTTGAAGATAGGTATAGGACATGATACATAAAATAGGTTCAGAATTTAACGTAGAATGTGAAAATGAAATAAAAAATTGGTATTTTCGTTTAAAAAAATAAAATTAGCTGTCATAACTTGTTTTTGAGTCACCCTGTTTACATGGTATTATCATCAAAAAAACGGCCACTAAAATCAAAAATTGACGTGTCCGAGGTTTTTTAAAAAATATCCACCCTGTATATTTTATAGATTCTATTCCAACCTTTACGTGCCAACTGTATAATAACGGAGGTTCAAACTGCCACAGTGAAAAAGCAGTTATTCAAAGAGTGAAAAATCACAGTAAAAAGTTTCCGTGATGTTTGAAAAAATATGAACGTCAAATAAAAATAAAAAAAATTCGGAAAAAACAGTTTTTGAAAAAGGAATCACCCTGAAATTTTTTTTGTGAAATAATGGAATAGCTACTTTCTATATACATACTTTATCTTTAGATCTAGCTTCCAGTTTAGCCGAAAGTGCTTATGCTTCAAACATTTTTTTAAATTAATCTCACTGCTGGCTAAACCGAAGGTGGAATCTGAAAATTAAGTAGGTATGTAGAAATCATCCCGTTAATTGTTAGTATTAAAATTTACTGATATCATATTCAAATAGCCCAGAATAGTCCAATAATAAAACTATGAAAAAAAAAAAAAATTGTAATCTCGACACTCGAGACTACGCGAGTCTGGTCTCGTCTCGTCGAGACGAGACGAGACAAAACCCCACTTCGTCTCGAAAAGTCGAGACGAGACGACACCAGTCTCGAGGCATCACTACTTCTGCAATGTAATTCCAAAAAACAATTTCGTGTTTTTTTCTGTCATCCATTTTTTCAAAAAGTTACGTCATAATTTGTAAACCTATGAAACAATTGTTTCTTCCATTTCTTGTTATTTGCTGCCATTAACAGATCCTGAGAGAATTATTTCTACTTGCTAACATTTTGGACGAATTTTTACTTGTGTACAGGGTATCCCCAAATCATATGCTGTTTAGATGATGCCACTTACTGTATGAACGGTTTTACAAAATAAACAGCTACACATTCACTGTGTGATTGATTTGGGGACACCCTGTATACAAGTAAAAATTGGTCCAAAATGTTAGCAAGCAAAAATATTTATTCTTTTAGGACCTGTTGATGGCAGCAAATATCAAGAAATTGAGGAAACAGTTGTTTTATAGGTTTACAAATTATGACGTAACTTTTTGGAAAAATGGATGACGAAAAGAAACCTCGAATTTTTTTTTTTGGAATTCCATAGCAGAAGTGATATAATATAAGTCTTCAAAGTAACTCAAAATTGATTTTCCGTCCTTGACACTTCCTTTTCTATAAAAAATGGCAAAACTATGCAAAACTAGAATGTTCAAGTTTAAAGTATCCTCGCACACCATGTATGTTTTGTATAAGGCTTTTTTTACATCGGTAAGTTTTAATTGTGATCCACAGCAAGTAAATTTAAACTAGCGGATCCTGAACTATTGCTAAAACTTGTTCACGATGCGCTGTAGCGCTACTTTGGTTTTCCAGGAAGAAAGCGGTTGATTTCGGAATTTTCGGAAAACTCGGGCGCCACCCTTAGGATTAATGTGGTTAAGGGCCCACGTGCTCTAGGTAGGTTTTAAACAGTGTAGACGGAAAACCAGGTGTCCCTACGCATTTCCCAAAAATGAAACACACAATCCAACCAAGAAAGTAGTTTTTATTGACTACCCAATAATTTATAATAAAAAAAGGAAATGCAAGAAAACTTAATTAAGATACAGGATTAATAAAAGGAAATGCTAAGCGGAGAGTGAGGGGGAGCGAATGAAGTGCGTGTGCGTGACGGATTAGTCGCGTGAATTTAACGGTTCGAGATTACGGTACGGTGACGGTTACGGTTAATCGGCAAAAGAAAGCTCCAGGAACCAGGATCGGTCCAGTATCTACACAGTCAGCTTGCAGGATTAGGCCTTTGGGCCTCGTGCGCGAATTTCTTACTCCGAGCAGAATGCAGGTCAGAGAGAATAGGTGTGAAGAGTAAAGAGCACTACCCTGGTCGTATCACAGCCCGTAGCCCTATTTACTCTGTCACGGAACGAACGGAGCTGCCCTGTCTATGTTCCAGCCCGCAGTTCCGGTCACTCCGTGCACCGAAGAGAGAAAGAAGAACTGTGTAGAATAAAGCGCGCCACCCTGATACCAGCCCGTAGCGTGAGTTATTCTGTCACGGAATGAACAGAGTTGCCCTGTGAATGTGTTCCAGCCCGCAGTTCCGGTCACTCCGTGCACAGGAAAGATAAAGAAGGACTGTGCAGAATAAAGAGCGCCACCCTGTCACCAGCCCGTAGCGTCCTTTATTCTGTCACGGAAGGAGCAGAGCTGCCCTGTCCGTATTCCAGCCAGCAGCTCCGGTCAACCCGTGTACAGAAGAGAGAAAGAAGAAATGTGTAGAAAGTAGTCATACTAGGAGAGTTCTAGACCGGAAGTGGCCCCATTCTCGTTCTGGGGCCCGCGCCCGTCATCAGAGAAGTCCCAAATTGAAGGGGCCTCCACCAGGTGGGCCTGTGCCCCATTCCAGGGCCCCATTTTTTCGGTGGGCCCCATTTTTCGTCAAGTGAAGGGGCCTAACCCAAGTGACGTCATCAAAGGGGCCACATGCTTGTCCCCGCAGCTAGACCCGTGGCCCCATTTTTTCGTGGGCCCCATTTTTTGGCAAGCCCCAATTTAAACAGGCCTAACCTAAGTAGCAAGCCCCCAATTTGAATAGACCTAACCCAAGTGACGATAGCAAAGGGGCCATACGTGCTTGTCCCCGCTGCTAGACCCGTGGCCCCATTTTTTTTTTTCGGGGGCCTCATTTACATGAACTCATAACCTGAAATGAGATACCCCATACGAGATGACAGGTACGTGCGACGTTGCCGAAACTAATAATGTGCGACGTTACCAATAAAATTTCCCTAAATCTAGGGAAAAATCGGAAAGGGGCCACTTGTCTCCGCAGCTAGACCCGCGGCCCCATTATCCATTATCGTATATGAAACCAATACAGGCCCCCAAATTTTGAGGCGCACGTAGCCTAGAACTCATAACCTGAAATTTGATGTCCCATATCTCGTGCTGGTAATTTGAAATTTGTACAACGTACCTAGAATTCATAACCTGAAATTTGATACCGCGTATCTCGTACCTGGTACCTCGTACCTGGTACCTCGTACCTGGTACCCCGTTACTTGTAACAAGATACACCGTACTGGGCCCCCTTTTGTCGTCGTCGTCGTCGGCCCCATTTTTCTAAACTAAAATATGGTCACATAAAAGACAACATCATCATCATCATCATTGAAAAAATAGTGCTCCAATTTGGGCCCCATTTTTCACGGACTTGTAACGATTTAATTGGGGGGCCCCAAATATTATTTTTAAAATAATTATAATTTCTACCGTTCTCATAAACAGCAAAAACAGCAAGTTGTGTGTGAACTTGCTTAATCGTGCTTATCACACGGAAGCCGCATTTCCTGCGACGATAATAAACATTGTTGTTATTGTTGTTCTATATTCATTTAAAGTTTAGTAAGTTATTCCAGCGTTCTTAAGTGACACAACGTTTTTTCAATGCTCCAGTTTCAAAAACATTTTTCTACGAAAATCTCATTCAAAGTTGGGCGTTGGATTATTTGAAGTTAATTGTGTTTATTACTAAAAAACTATGTAAGTAATTTTTTCATTAATCTTAATGACCCTGATAATAATACATTGGTCTATTTTTTTTTTTTTTAGAGACAATCATGAATTTAGATCAAATAAACCAGGCGGCTTGTATTGAAAAAAAGCCCTATATGAAATTGAGGGACCTAGTTCCAAATCATCTGTATCCCATTATAAGTATAACAGTTGTTAACTCTAAATTTGGAGAAGTAGCAAAAGTAGACTTGGAAAAATGTACCTATCACATTTCTACCACAACGTTCAACCGAACCGATTAAACAAAATCTTGACCATTTCGAGGCTGGGAAATTTGCACTCATTTTCAAGTCTATGAAAGAGATTCAGGGACTAAATCCAACGGCGATTTTTGAAATTGTTGAATTGTAAGTTTACTATAATATAAACTATCCAATTGAAACTAATTATTTTAATTTTAGATTGGTTGGAAATGAGAAAACAACAAAACGCGAAACGCAGCTGGCTGGCCTGGTACTTGTTATTCATTTTCAAATTTTAGTTACATTCATGTTAAATTCTAGCGTCCTTAGGTGACACAACGTTTTTCAGTGCTCATCCAGATCGAATTTTTCAACGAAAATTTCATTCAAAGTTGGGCGTTGGATTATTTGAAATTAATTGTGTTTATTGCTAAAAACTATGTAAGAAATTTTTTCATTAGTCTTAATGACCCTGATAATAATACGTTGTTCTATTTTTAGTTTAATAATAGAATCAAAATTTGACCACTTCGAGGTTTGGGCTCTTGGAACGTGTCTTTGAAATTGTAAGTATATTATTTTTATTATATAGCATACAGTACATTTTTTCTATTTTTAGATCTATTTTCAGTGCTCATCCAGATCGAATTTTTCAACGGAAACTTAATTCAAATTGGGCCTTGCCTCAATTATAATTGTGTATTTAGTGCTGAAAACTATGTAAGTAATTTTATCAATATTCTTAAAGAGCCTGATAATAATACGTTGTTCTATTTCCCATAGACAAACATGAATTTAGATCAAATAAACCAAGCCGCCTGTATTGAGGAAAAGCCATATTTGAAATTAAAGGAACTAGCCCCAAATCATCCGTATCCCATTATAAGGATTGCAATTGTTAATTCAAAATTTGGAGAGGTAGCGAGAGTGGAACTAGAAAAAATATCACTTTTCTCCCACAACGTTCAACCGAACCGATAAGACAAAATATTGGTTACTTTGAGAATGGGAAATATGCACTAATTTTCAAGGGTATGAAAGCAATTGAAGGCTTGAATTCAACAACCATTTTTGAAATTATTGAATTGTAAGTATACTATATAAATTATTGAACTGAAACTAATCATGTTGATTTTCTAGATCTAATGGAATTGAGAAAGCAACAACAATAACAACACCAACAACAAAACGTCTCAACTAGACCACGAAATAAGAAATCAGACTAGTCGGAGAGGATTTTTGTAATTATATGACAATAAAAGCACTTGTTATTATCTAATAATTGTTTTATTTATAAAATATTATACAAGTTATTGTGGGTTTTGGTACTTCCAATATAATTATACAATACATATACATTCTTAACACTACATGAACGAATACTAATTTTATGATAATTGAAATCAGTGGGGCTTATAAACCAGCTTGGGTACTTTACCTACTGAAAATTCTAAATTAATTATAGTTAGAGGATTTACATTAATTTTAACATGAACTTTGATTAGAAATTCTTGTTTAACATAACCTTCAACGTAAACAGTATCAATGTCTTTTAAATTGTCCTGAAGCACTTGATTAAGTTCTCCATAGTCTACACAGCCTATATTGTATGGAACACCATGAATATTGTGGGATACATAGTTGAGTTCTTTCTTCTGGGCTTCATTCAACTCACGATGTCGAATTTTTGGTTCAAATACGGAACTTCTAAGCAGTTTCCCATCACAAAAAGCCAATTCTTTAACTTGAAAAATCAGTAGAAAAGTAACATTGACCGTCCAAAAGCACAAACTCAATCCTTTTCTGCGAATGCTTGATAGTCACTGGCTACATCAATGTTCTAACGTTACCTGATAAAGGTAAGTATTCAAACACCCGATCATGTACGATTATACAACAGGCTCGTGTATCTTCCGAAAAATTATCTGAGCTTTGGAACTCTAATTTCACATCGGTCGTGTTGCTTTTGAGGGATTCGTTCTGTTTTGAGCAGTCTATAACAAATAATGCCCTGTTGGCAAAATTGGGAAGGTCCGGCAATGGTTCACTATTGGTTTTACCCAAATACGTGTTTTGAAATTCGGTATACATCCGGTATGCTTCTGCAAACTGTTTGTCATCGAAATTAAGATTCAGTGATTCATACGGATAAACTTCAGAGTTTAGATACAGCTTGACATCTGTAATGTCTAAATTATCGAAAAGAGTAATATCATATCGAGGATTATCTTTTCGGTTTTTTGGAAAAACACTATGATATATCTGGCTCTCTCGGACATTGATTTCACAGTCCACACGTCTCGCTTGGATTTTCTCAATGTAAGTAACTCATGAATCTCCCAACATCTGAATGGAATAAATATGGGTTTGTTGTTCGAAATATCTTCCAATAATTTCAATTTTAAAACATCGTTTGGATAAATGTGCCTCACCCTCAATTCTACTGTGTCTAAAGTAATTTTTGCTGTTTTATCTCCAGTCGTATTGATGTAACAGTTATCATCATTTCTAGCCCTGACAAGTTTTATTTTCTGTCTTCCCATAATAGCCTTATTGTAATCGGAAAAGATATTTAGTAAAATCTTCAAGGGTATCAGGAAATTAAATTTGTTCCCCGCTAAAGATTTCACTTCACCCTTAGGCCAATTCCATCCAGCTCGATCGAGTGCTCTACTCTCTTGATCGTTGAGACATAAAATATTCCTCACTGTGCTAGTAAGCCCCGGATCTCGAATTTTATCAATTTCTTTGCCATTTAATTCATAAGTGATAGATTCAAATAGGAAAGCACCTGCATTAATTGTTAGATTACATTTTCCTGTCTTTCCAGCGGTAACGTCTTCATTAAACTTTCCTTCAATGTAGACTTCGGCTTGGCTGATATCTATAAATGCATCTTGTTGATTGATAACAATTTCTATTTCATCACTATAGTTGAAAGAATTGGTGAAAGGATTGTAAGTATGCCATTCCTCTCTCGCTACAGACTCATCGGTGTTGACCGACTGAAATATTTGCAGTTTTCCTGATACGATATCCATATTTGGAAGTTAGAGATTTCAACCCAATCAAACTTTTATGTGTGAGCGCTTGCTTTGACGGTTGACTGCAGACTGAGCTCGAGTTATTAACACCACTGTTTAAATAGTCACCAGTTTTATTAAAAACCAGGACCATATTTCTTAAGCTCTAATCTCACTATGATCTCCTCTCCTCGGAAATTAACTGGCCGTCCTTCTTGATCAAGTATATTAATTGTTATATTATCTATACTGTCCCTATTGATAGGTAGAAATATCAAGTTTCGAGGATCTATTATAATTCGGTATCCAGGATCCACAGCTGGAGTAAATTCGTATAACGTATGTGAAGGATTACTATTGAAGTAGGAACCAGAGATGATGTTGCACTCTATCCGTATACTAGCCACCGATATTATCTCAACTGGCAGATCGGATTCGTGTAGATAATTCTTTTCCAGAGATTTTTCTGAAAATCCCAAAAGTTTTCCTATACTATCCTCAGGCTTGAAATTAATATCATATATAGCCTTTAGTTCACACTTCAATGTATTGTTGTTTGGTTTAAGAGAAATATTTTCTGTTGTAGTCGTACTTAATTGTTTTTGTAGATAGGCTTCAATATCGGTAACCTCGTACGACCCGGTTGGGATTTCTATTATTTGTTGTTTTCCTGTAACGCTATAGTAGAACTTGTTTCGACCTGGTTCAATGTTGGGAATGGAATTCCACGTACTGAGTGAGATGAGAGCTAATGAATAGTTATAACTAGAATCAAGCTTGATGGGTGGTGTAATATCAACACTCAAGCGACTTGTTCGACCTTTCAACGTGAATGTCTGAGACATGACTGAAATAAAATCAAAACACAATTACTTTATATAGATTTATTAAACAAAAAACCAAGTACAAGATGTCCACAATTGTAGGAGTTATATGACTGATACTGATCATAGTTGAAAAGTATCTTACAATTTTTAAAATAACGAACGAGTTCTTTTGGTGGATTTAGGTTCCCAAAACTATCAAAGTAAACAACAGTGTTTTCCTTTTTCTTATAAGCTACCCAATGTGATCCCGATCCCATATTCGTATCCAAATTAAGAACCCCGCATTCGGTTTTCTTTGAAGACGATGGTAAGGTATCTGGCATAAACACGCCTCTAAAATTGAAAATTTTAAGTTTTTTAACGTATCGCTTGATATCTTGATCACTTAGTGGACGATCGGGTAGCTTTATTGGAAGTTTTTTGACATCTTTTTCAGGTAAAGTCCATATCCGGTCTTGTGTTTACTAAGATATAATCCACTCCCTTTTTTTCCTAACGCAATAGCTTCCATCATTTCGTTGTGTCGTTTGGACTCGACAAGTTTATCTTTCGCAGAACGAGCGTCATTCACTGCTTTTGCCACCCCTGCCGCACCCCCACTTAAAGCGCCCAGCGCGCTAAGTCCGGCAAACAGAGGTATAAGAGGAATAATTCCACCTACTTTTGGTACTGGGATAACTCGTGGAACTCGAATCTTTTTGGGTCCACCAGCTTCTTTGATTGTCTTACGAGCTGCTTGAAGCGCCGATTTAATAAAGTCTTTTATTCCTCTACCACGATGCTTTACTTGCTTTCTAATATTAGCCACAACATAGGATTTGAATGGTTTCAAACTTTTCGATCGAGCCATGCTGAGTTTACATTTAGTTTTCTTCTAACCGAAATTGCGAAATCCTATCCTTTCACCCGTTCCCACGATATATTTTTTAGCACTTTATCTGGCCGATGTCTGTGTTGTAGATCCGTGAATTTCAAAAGAAAGCTTGTTGATGTAGCTATTTAAAGGACCTACACTCGATGGTGTATTCATTAAGAATGAAACAGAGGTAGAGTGAACATTGTTTATATACGATGCGGAAGATGAAGCAGAAAATCAACATAAAGATCGATAACTTTGACATTAATAAGTCCACTAGTGTTAGAAAGAGACATGGAGAACCTTTACCGAACACAATTAGAGCAATAATATGCGGGCCAAGTAATTCAGGGAAAACAAATGTTATGCTTAGTATGTTAACCAATGAGAATGGACTTAGATTCCGAAATGTATATGTATATTCCAAGTCATTGGACCAAGAGAAGTATAAGCTTCTGAAAGAGGTGCTCAACCGTGTTGCTGGTATAAACTTTTATGGATACAGTGATAATGAAACCGTTTTAGATCCGCATACAGCTAAGTCAGATTCGGTGTTTATATTCGATGATGTGGCTTGTGAGAAGCAAGACAAGATAAGAAACTATTTTTGTATGGGCCGCCATAATGCTATTGACTGTTTTTATCTTTGTCAGACGTATTCAAAAATACCTAAGCAATTGATTCGTGATAATGCAAATATGATTATAGTATTTAAGCAGGATGACACGAATCTGAAACATGTGTACGACGATCACGTTAACACAGATATGTCTTTAAATACGTTTAAAACTATTTGTTCTGAATGTTGGAAAGATAAATATGGTTTCTTAGTCATTGTTAAAGATGATGATATCACGAGCGGTAGATATCGAAGTCAGTTCAACACCTATATATCTCCATAGAAGACAAATTCTCCTCAGTATCCCTTAAGACGTCGCTGTGTACAGACCCCTGCAATAGCTGTACCGTAGCTGTCTCTGAACTAGTGTAGCTGTCTAAAAGCTGTCTCTAGACCTGTATAGCTGCCTAAAAAAGCTGTCTTCTGACCTGTATAGCTGTCTAAAAAGCTGTCTCCGGACCTGTATAGCTGTCTAAAAAGCTGTCTGCTGACCTGTAAAGCTGTCTCTAGACATGTATAGCGGTATACGGACCTGTATATAGCTGTATACAGACCTGTCTCCGGACCTGTATAGCTGTCTAAAAAGCTGTCTGCTGACCTGTAAAGCTGTCTCTAGACCTGTATAGCGGTATACGGACCTGTATATAGCTGTATACAGACCTGTCTCCGGACCTGTATAGCTGTCTAAAAAGCTGTCTGCTGACCTGTAAAGCTGTCTATATACCTGTATAGCGGTATACGGACCTGTATATAGCTGTATACAGACCTGTCTCCTGATCTGTGTAGCAGTATAAAAGACAGTGTAAAACCTGGTTGGAAATCATGGCTTCGGTTCCAAGCGAAAATGATAGGAATATCAAGAAGAAAATACTGAACGCTGCTAGATCTATAAGAAAAAAGTATTTGGCTTTAAAGCTGGAGAGAAAAGAGGAAGATGAGGCACTTGATAGGATAATAAACCCTATAACTGAACCTCTAAGAGAGTTTGTTGAGAAAACGGTTGGCAGAAAAGTCCAAGTTAAACATGAAAAAGTTAAGCTCGAAGCTCCTAATACATATTTTGAATCTGAACCGAAACTTCCTAGAAATGTAGAGTTCCAACCAGCAGAGATTATTGCTCAAACGAGTCAGAATTTAAAAAGTGATGATGATGATGATGATGATGATGATGGCGCTGAGGATGTCTTTTATGAACCCTTACAACATTTGAAAGAAGATCTGCAGAAATCAATTCACGATAGATCAGGAGCGTATGAAGAATTTTTAGATCAGTATCCCAAAGTAGCACAAGAGTATGTAGATAGATACTATAAACAATCAGATGAAATAGACCATTCTTATGGCTTGAAACATGATATGAAAACCGATGATTGGTCTATGGGATCACAAAAAGTCAACTTTCTCCCGAATGGAGATATTAAAGTCGGGTCTGTATCTTATAAAGGAACGCAGGGCTTATATGATCTTTTATTTCTGAAAAAGCCGATCTATCAGACAGAGGATGATAAGTTGCAGTTTACGGATATTCTAAACAGGACCAATGTTCATCGAAGAGATTTTGATCCATCCAAACAAGTTAAAGGGTCCACATCTTCAAAATATAGACAGTTTGTTAAACCTTTGGTCTCATCATCTGAAGCAAAAAGGCTTAAATCAAGTAACAGTGCCTCGCCATCTGGCCGAAATCCATCTACAAGATCTCAAAATAAATCCGGAAGTGCTTTATTATTAGAATATAATGAGAAACGAAAACAATATGTTTATTACGATGACGTCAACGAATTAATTGATAGACTTGTTAAATTGGATGCATCACAAAAAGCTGGAAATACCAATATCAATGAGATTATGAGTATTTTAGAGGAACTGGCTGAATTGGGTGTGATTGAGTTTAATAAATAGTTCTACATGTGTGATTTTGAATCATTATAGGGTTAGCCACTTTCAAGTTTAGATCTCTTAACATTTATGTACTGTGAGTCACAACGAAAAAAAAAATGAAAACTATTACAAAGGCTAGGGAACGGGTGGTTGAAGAACTACATAAGCCAGCACGTAAAAAGTTTAATCGTAGAAGATTTATACAGTATGGTCTGGATGATACTTTTGCCACCGACTTGGCTCAGCTTGATCAGTATGCTCGAGAAAACAAGGGATTCAAGTACATATTGGTTGTTATCGATTGTTTTTCTAAATTTCTGTGGACTAGAGCTGTAAAATCGAAATCAGCGCAAGATGTCGCTAAAGCTATGGAGAGCATTTTGAAAATTTCCGGAAGAATACCCAAGAAACTTATTTCGGATAATGGAAAGGAATACTATAATATTCAATTTTCGAGTCTAATGAAGAAACATGGAATACATCATTATAGTTCGTTTAGTCCTCTAAAAGCATCTATTGCAGAGCGAGTAATTCGAACCATTAAAGAAAAGTTGTTTAAGCAATTTACATTAAACGGAAACCATAAATGGATCGATTTATTGAAGCCTGTTACCGATGCATATAATGACCGCAAACATAGCACGATTAAAATGAAACCAAGCAAAGTTACTAAAAATAATGAAAAAACACTACTTAATACTGTTTATAGTCATATTAAGGTAGCTGGAAAACAGAAATTCAAGGTCGGTGACGTAGTTCGCATAAGCAAGTTCAAGCATGTTTTTCAGAAAGGATATACCCCAAACTGGACTACGGAATTGTTCCACATAGCTAAAGTGAGAATTACAAATCCAACAACATATTTGTTAGAGGACTTGCAAGGTCGGCCTATAAGTGGTGGTTTTTATGAAGTAGAACTACAGAAAACAAAACAACCTGATGTGTTTCTTATAGAACAAGTATTACGAAAGAAAGGAAATAAAATGTATGTAAAATGGTTGGGCTTTGAAAAATCTCATAATAGCTGGGTTGACAGGGATAAAGATCTAGTTTAAAAGCGGATTTAAACGATTTGCAACTCATTTGTAATACTGAGTGTGAAGTGTCAAGTTTGCAAAGAAAGTAGTCCTTCTCATTCACATAGCTTAAGTCATAATCATAAAAATAAGTATTGTACGGTAATTTAACATGACAACACCAGCAGATATTGATTGTACGGATAGTGAAGATGAGAGCTGCTCAACCTGTGCCTCACCTAATTGGAAGTATGTCAATAGTATGTTTTTGATGAGTAAACAAGAAATCATGAAAAAATCAACATTTTTGGGGGAGACTTGTTATTCAACCAAGAATTTCAAAATAATTTCTGGAATAAGTATTGCTCGAGGACTAATTCCTAGCCTAAAAGTCACAAGTACAATTCTAAATCTACCTGAAGAACAAGTGTCTGTTTCGTTTAGCTATATAGAATGGTCAAATTTCTGGATATTGTTACATCCTTCATGGAACTTTCTGGAGATGGTAGTGATGTCATAACAACTGTTTCATTATCGGATAACATCATTGTTTCTACAGTTATGTGTTTTGGAGAGAGAATTATCAAGTTAACAAGCGGAGAAGTTGATTTATGTTTTTGTATAGACGATATAGAATCCATTTCATATATCCGAGAAATAATAGATTATAGGTTAAGTTTACTTATAGAACTAGATTTTAGAACTTTTTATGATAATAGTTTAAAATATTATAATGTAACCACTGTTAACGAAAATAATTTTTTAAGTGTCATAAAAGAATATTGTAATTTAAATATAAGTATGTGAATTATCCTATTTTATGTTAGAATTCGTATACCTCAACCCGGAAAAAATAATTATGGATTTCAAGAAATTATGTGTTTTAGATATCTAGTGATGTAATAATAAGAATGTGAACTTGTGAAAAATAATTTTTATGCAATAAATTCTTTAAAAACATTCGTTATCTTATTTCCATTTTAGTTTTCAGGATAAACTACAAGAGAGAGAGAGAGAAAGAGAGAGACAGAGATAGAGAGAATAAGAGTTTGTAGCAGTAGACATTCAATTTAGTATCATCATGTCTGTCGATAAGTTTGGTCGTTCACAGCGCTTAAAAACTGTTAACGAGTATAAAAATTTGGTGTTGAAACGACGTTTGGAAAACCAATCACAAGATTATGCAACGAAATCCTATATGGATAAATCATTGAGAGAATTTTTGGAAAAATTTAAAACAGATTCTGAAAACCAGAAAAAAGTCACTGAGACACCCTCACAAGAATTATCTGGAAAGTATAAGCAGATAGAATCTTTAATCAAAGATAATCAAAAGAAAATTGAAACTTTGACAAATAAGAGCCACTCGTTTGAAAATGATTTTAAAACAGTGAATTCTTCAATGAAAGAAAGTCAAAAGAAAATTGAAAGTTTAGCCACTATGAACCAATCGATTGGCACTGATATCAAAAACAAATTGGCTCCAAGAATAGCTGCCTTGGAAGAACAACATAAGTTATTTAATATAACACCTTCATATATAAGTATTGGTGACAAGAGAATAGTCAGAGCTTCCAAAGCTATAAACGATAATGATTTAATCACGAAAGGTCAGGTGATCAAAATGATTAACGAGAAGCATCCTGTTTTACCAGCAGCAGTGGCGAATAAAAAGGGAAAAGGAAAGGGAAACTAAAGATGAAGACTAGAACGGGAATCAACTGGAATCACACTACTTGTATTTATTTAGTTTATGCTCATAGGAAAAAGTCAATGTTCTTGATGGTTCAATAAATTAATTTTACGGGAAGCCTGGGAACTTTTTTGATACTGTGCGAAAATCTCTAGATCGGCGGCGCCTTTAATTTGAAGTTTCGAAGGTTTGACCTAGGCGAACCCCAATTTTGAGAATTTAAAAATGGATCCGAAATGGGATGGAGTATTTTCATCAACTTCCAGATTTGCAAATGGACCAGCAACATGCAAATTGGAAAATTGTTCCAAAACCAGTGTATCAAGAATATAATATTGGAGACATTGTGCAAATTATTTATAATCCTGAGAAAACGGACATTGTCTTACACCACAAGAACGAAACTTCTATATCATTCACCTTCAATGAATTTGAGGAATTTTTACAGTTTCTCGATAATGTAAATGATGGTTGGTATGATGTAAATTTCTACATTGGAGAATTCATTTATGTTAGCTATTGGAATGAGGAAGAAAGTAAAGGTCTGACTATGGTGGATATGCGAACAATGGGAAAAATTTATTGGAATGAAAATCATCTTGATTTAATTCTAGAACATAAATATAACCTGTATGATATTTTTCTTAAATAAAAAATGGAAATAAAAAATTTATTCTGGCCTATTTCTTTTTCTCCTATACCAAAACCACAATAAATATCCCATAAATAAAACAACTACCTATGTAGAAATAGAAATATAAAGTGTTTTTTATTATCAATATTTCTACAACAAAAAAAATAATAAATTCCTCCTGAATCATTATGTCTTGATCTTGATGCGTTTTGACGTTTTCTCGATGCCGTTAACTATAAAAATTGAAAATGTTTTTAGTATTAATTTAATAATTTATATGGTATACTTACAATTCAACAATTTTGAAAATTGGTGTTGGATTCAGGCTTTTAATATCTCGCATGCCTTTAAATTTCAATCCAAATTTCCCAGCCTCGAAGTGCTGAATGTTTTGTTTAATTGAATCGGTTGCACGTTGAGGAAGAAAGGTAATGTTTTTATCCATTTCTACTCGGGCTACTTCTCCAAATTTTGAATTCACTATAGTCACACCCCGAATTGGATAGGGATGCTCTGGACTCAAATCTTGTAGCTTTAAGTAGGACTTTTCCTCAAGACAGGCTGCTTGGTTAATTTGGGGTAAATCCATGATTCTATTATTAAACTAAAAATAGAACAACGTATTATTATCAGGGTCTTTAAGAATAATGAAAAAAATTACTTACATAGTTTTTAGCACTAAATACACACAATCAATTATAACTGAGGTAACGCCCAATTTTGAATTAAGTTTTCGTTGAAAAATTCAATCTGGATGAGCACTGAAGAAAAACTTTGTGTCACCTAGGGACGTTAAAATCTAACTAAAATTTGAAAATGAATAACAACAACTAGCAGGCCAGCCAGCTGCGTTTCGTTATCGTCGCAGGAAATGCGGCTTCCGTGTGATAAGCAAGTTCGCACACAAGTTGCTGTTCTTCTTGTTGTTTGTTTATGAGAACGGTAGAAATTATAATTATTTTAAAAATAATATTTGGGGCCCCCCAATTAAATCGTTACAAGTCCGTGAAAAATGGGGCCCAAATTGGAGCACTATTTTTTCAATGATGATGATGATGTTGTCTTTTATGTGACCATATTTTTAGTTTAGAAAAATGGGGCCGACGACGACGAAAAAAGGGGGCCCAGTACGGCGTATCTTGGTACGAGGTACCAGGTACGAGGTACGAGGTAGCAGGTACGAGGTAGCAGGTACGAGGTACCAGGTACGAGATACGCGGTATCAAATTTCAGGTTATGAGTTCTAGGTACGTTGTACAAATTTCAAATTACCAGCACGAGATATGGGACATCAAATTTCAGGTTATGAGTTCTAGGCTACGTGCGCCTCAAAATTTGGGGGCCTGTATTGGTTTCATATACGATAATGGATAATGGGGCCGCGGGTCTAGCTGCGGAGACAAGTGGCCCCTTTCCGATTTTTCCCTAGATTTAGGGAAATTTTATTGGTAACGTCGCACATTATTAGTTTCGGCAACGTCGCACGTACCTGTCATCTCGTATGGGGTATCTCATTTCAGGTTATGAGTTCATGTAAATGAGGCCCCCGAAAAAAAAAAAATGGGGCCACGGGTCTAGCAGCGGGGACAAGCACGTATGGCCCCTTTGCTATCGTCACTTGGGTTAGGTCTATTCAAATTGGGGGCTTGCTACTTAGGTTAGGCCTGTTTAAATTGGGGCTTGCCAAAAAATGGGCCCACGAAAAAATGGGGCCACGGGTCTAGCTGCGGGGACAAGCATGTGGCCCCTTTGATGACGTCACTTGAGTTAGGCCCCTTCACTTGACGAAAAATGGGGCACAGGCCCACCTGGTGGAGGCCCCTTCAATTTGGGACTTCTCTGATGACGGGCGCGGGCCCCAGAACGAGAATGGGGCCACTTCCGGTCTAGAACTCTCCTAGTATGACTACTGTAGAATAAAGAGCGCTACCCTGTCACCAGCCCGTAGCGTCCTGTATTCTGTCACGGAAGGAGCAGAGCTGCCCTGTCCGTATTCCAGCCAGCAGCTCCGGTCAACCCGCGTACAGAAGAGAGAAAGAAGAAATGTGTAGAATAAAGAGCGCCACCCTGTCACCAGCCCGTAGCGTCCTTCATTCTGTCACGGAAGGAGCAGAGCTGCCCTATCCGTATTCCAGCCAGCAGCTCCGGTCAACCCGTGTACAGAAGAGAGAAAGAAGAAATGTGTAGAATAAAGAGCGCTACCCTGTCACCAGCCCGTACCGTCCTTTATTCTGTCACGGAAGGAGCAGAGCTGCCCTGTCCGTATTCCAGCCAGCAGCTCCGATCAACCCGCGTACAGAAGAGAGAAAGAGGAAATACCTGCATTCTTACCCGTACTTACATTAAACGGTCGGCTCACATCTGGCGTCGCGGCGCTGCTGACGGCGGCGGTGGTGGTGGTTTTACCTTATCGGTCGGCTGCGGCAGGTCGGAGCGGTCTGGTAGGTCTGGTCGGTTTTGGAGCTCGGAGAGAAGTGACCAAACGCAGTGCGTGCTGCTATATTTATAAGTGGGAGGCACCGCGTCATGTCGTCGTCGATCGGCAGCGCAGATACCAGCGGTGGGGAATTGAGTTTTTGAAGCGCGTCGCGCACGTCGGTTTGTACTGGAGAGTGCTTTGCAACCGAGGTCACGCGTAGCCACAAAATATCAGTAGGAAATTAATTTAATTAACGGAAACGCGGATAAATCAGTAAAAATCTAGTAACCTACGTTACAGCGCCTAAAGCTCTGGGTGTCATTATAACACTAAATTTGCAGTATTTTATAAACAAAAAAGATATAAGAAAAAATCCAAAAACGGTTCAAGGGATGAATAAAATAATCATTCGGGTATGCCTAGAAAAAATAAATAAAAATAATTGTAGAACTGGGGTAGCAACAAAAGTTTTGAATTTTTACCGCACTTCCTATATCACCCCGTATAAAAAAAAATCTATATTTTTTTTGTGTCAACCAGATGATTAACAATGATTCGCTTTCAAAAATGGTGAAAACGGCATATTTTTCATTTAATATATTAAAAAGTTGTCGCTTCTCAAAAATTGGTGAAATTTATGCTTGGAGCGAACCTATTGTTGGGTACCTAGTTTAGATTCATATTTTATTTTTTATTTTTTGTGTGTGTTTTTTATTGCTTGCTCGTAGGAAAAATTGTTTTCCTAATACTTGCGGAAAGTATCATTTTTCCGCACGCGATTGCCGTTAGCCGAACGACGCGAAGTGGAGTTCGGATAGCAATTAGCAATCGAGTGTTAGGAAAATAACTATTTTATATTGACAAAAATACAACAATTAAATTAAACAACTGAACAAAAGAAAGAGTCAATAAATTACCGAGATAAAAAATAACTGAAATAATTTCTATATAAATACCTGTGATTTTTCAAAGGCACGGGAAGCCCTTCTTTAGCCTCTTTTTTCATGAATTCACTCACAATTTCACGGTTTTGTCTGTGTAAAACGTGACCTTTTTCAAGTTTTTTAGGCGACATAACTCAATTAATTTGCTTTTAAAGAACAGAATTTGACAGAACACAATACAGTAAAAGCACCGAACAAATGAGACTGAGCTACTAATTATCAATAGACGGAACATTTTGGTAAAATGGTTAATAAAATATGCAAACCAATCACAATTGAGAAAATACCCTAAAAAGGTTTCAGCAATTAGTAGGTATAAAATTGGGTACCTATACCTACATAAAATGTTGTTATTCTGCATGTAGGCCACCTAAATAATTCAATAAGCCTCATAGTGGTTTGGTATGGTATACCTAAGTAAGTGGGTACTCAATTTCTGAGAATGTTAATGATAAAGGCTATGGCTCATTATTAAAAGGGGTCTATGTTAATGAGATCGGTGGTTTGTGTAAACTTCAAAAGTGTTAAGTTAAGGAAAATAATTGTAAAAATGTATAGCATTTTCGTTTGGAATCAACAATAATATAATATTTAAGTCAAGATTTAAGTACATATTAGGCATAGGTACGAGTCACAGAGGTAATTCTATCTATTGAAATTAAAAGTAAATAAATTTTCTTTTAAAAAAATTCTGACAACACTGGAATATTTATCCCTATGCAACATCATGCACGTAAACCACCGGCAGCAGAATCATATTATCTAGTAATACAGGGTGTCCCAGCCGAGACTGACCCATTTTAATTGCTTATAACTTCTAAACCAGGTATGCTAGCTACCTGCAAGGCCCTGTATATCACAACATCAAAAAAAAGAGTCATGGTTAAGGTTTCCATTTACCAATAAACATCGTCTTTTAAACTTGAAGATTCAGCCGTAAAAAAATAAAATCGAAATCCTGGTTTTTTTTATTAGCATATTTACAAAGCTTGGAAATTATGGTTGCCTACTAAAAGGTTAATAAAAACTGCATGAAACTATTAAAAATTCTTTATAATATGTTAGTCATTATGTTCCACGCATTAATGGATCAGGTTGAATAAATTGTGTAACATTTTTTGGGAAATCGCTCCAACGACATTACGAATGTTCTACTTAAGATCTTCTCGATATTATTCCAAAGAATAAATTGATAAAAAAAAAATTTAAGTCACAAGCTTTTATAAAATGCACTAAAAATTAAAAAATAATTTTCCAGCATTCTGATATTATCATAATAATAAAAGCGATGGCCGACTCATCAATTAAATATCACTATTTGCAAGAATCTGTCTAGCAGAAAAATACAAAGGTACCAAACCCACCCAACCCGACCCAAGATACCCCAGCATTTTTCTGACATAGGTACGGCAATGGCATAACATCAAACATATCTTTGATGACCTGTTATGTTGAATATTCTTTAAGTGTTTAGATCACAAATTTAGATTAACCTATGCTTTGATTTGCGGCCATCGCTTTTATTATTATGATAATATCAGAATGCTGGAAAATTATTTTTTAATTTTTAGTGCATTTTATAAAAGCTTGTGACTTAAATTTTTTTTTATCAATTTATTTTCTACTTTTTAGTCTCAGCTATCTACCCTATTAAATGAAAATATTTGTTCAAAAAGTTTATGATATAACATTTTTGAACTCTTAGTTTGTTTGGAAACTCATTTTTCTATTGGGGCGGGGGGGAGGGTGGGGGTAGAGGTAGAAATATATTTTTTGTTTGGGCTGTATTGCCATCGACCTTTATGCATATACCAAATTTTATAAAAGTCATTTGCAGTGAAGTGTGTCAAAAACGCATTTTTCTATGGAAGGGGGTGGGAGGGCATTTTTTTCTTATTGTTGTATTGTCATCGGACCACTATATGTATACCAAATTTCATCCAAATCGGATAATGGGAAGGGTGTCAAAAACGCATTTTCCATGGAAGGGGGTGGGGGTAGGGGTGAGAGGATATTTTTTTCTTATTGTTGTATTGTCATCAGACCACTATGTGTATACTAAATTTCATCCAAATCGGATAATGGGAAGTGTGTCAGACACACATTTTTCTATGGAAGGGGGTGGGAGTAGGGGTGGGAAGATATTTTTTTCTTAATATTGTATTGTCATCGGATCACTATAAGTATACCAAATTTCATCCAGATCGGATAACAGGAAGTGTGTCAAAAACAATTTTTTCTATGGAAGGGGGTGGGGGTAGGGGTGGGAGGATATTTTTTTCTTATTGTTGTATTATCATCGGACCACTATGTGTATACCAAATTTTATCCAAATCGGATGATGGGAAGTGTGTCAAAAACACATTTTTCTATAGAAGGGGGTGGGAGTAGGGGTGGGAGGATATTTTTTTTTATGTTGTATTGTCATGGGACCACTATGTGTGTACCAAATTTCATCCAAATCGGATAATGGGAAGCAGAGCTGGGCAAAGCCCTCAGTAAAAGGGCTTGAAGCACTAAGCCCTAAGCCCTCTATCAAAGTGCTTCAATTTCAAGCACAAATTCCTTTTTATTTTCAAAAGTGCTTCACAAGCACAAAGCCCTCAAAGTGCTTTGGGCTTGACAAGCACAAAGCCCTCAAAGTGATTTGAAAAGTGCTTGAAGCACATCAAAAGTGCTTGGGGTGCCTTGAAAAGGGCTTCAAGCTCTTTAAATGTGCTTCAAGCTCTTTAAATGTGCCTAAAGCACTTTGAATTTGTAATAAAATTCTCAAAGTGGCATAAGCTACCGCGTACACTCATCACGCAGAATTGGTATAGTAGAGACGAACTTTACATTTCACAGAGTAGCAGTAGTATGTTTTTTTTTGAGATGTAGTTCTGGGGTACTTGGGGTACTACATGGTAATTCAATTTTAAGGTTTTCAAAATGTTCAATGGGGAAAAGTGGAAAAAATCCAGTGATAAAGTTAAATAGGGTACCAATATAAATTAATTATTTATTTGAATAATAAGTTCATTCATCTTTTTTTAAATTCCATTCTAAGCTCAAACCCAAAACCTCCATTGTTAAGAGAGAAAAGACATAAGACGGTTCAAGTTCAAATAATAGAAAAAAAAAATTAAGGGACAAAACGATCGAAAATTTTTAAGTGGGGGATAGGTTGAATGATGGTCAATTCAAATTCCTTTCAAAGTGCTTCAAGCACCCAAAAGTGCTTCAAGCCCTCTAAAAGTAATTGAAGCTCATTGAAAGGGCTTGAATTACTTTTTTCAATTACAAATTACCAAGCACTTTTCTAAAGTAATTGACTTTGCAAGCCCCAATTACAAATCTATAAAAGGGCTTGAAGCACAGGGCTTTCAAGCCCTCAAAGTGCTTCAAGCACTTTCGCAAGCAAAAGGAATCAAGCCCTGCCCAGCTCTGATGGGAAGTGTGTCAAAAACGCTTCACAAGATTTGATAGTTAGAACATGTGAAGCTAAATAAAAACTTGTAAAAAAGTCTGAAATTGTCAAAAGTCAGGAGAGTAAGGTGACCATTCTATAGGACCAGCTCTTCCTATCCATCTTTTCCCAAATGTTCATAATATCTAATGATTCCCTTGCTATTAAAGAATAATGAGGTGGGACATAATCCTGCTGAGAATAGATAAATCATTCAAGATACCCTCCTGTCTGCGTCTAAACATTCCGGTATAGGATTCGGCACCTAGGCATATTTCATTGGTCCGTTTGAATTCGGACCGCCAATTACTGCGGAGTGCCGAAATCGGTACTTGAATGTTGAACGGTGCTGAGCCTCAGGTCAGAATGGTCCATTGGCAACAGCCATGTGGAGTGCCGAATCTAAGGTCAAAATGTTAAACAGTGCTGAGTATCAGGTCCGAATGTTGCCATGCGTTTGGCGCGGTTTTTATATTAAATCAGCTGTCCACCTCCTTCGTGTTCCTCTTAGCTACAATTTTGCAGCGGATGCGGTTTATTTCGCCGTTGCTTCATGTGTTCTTGTGCTTAGACATGCAAGATGAGTTTGCCTGGATCATTTAAACACTTTCAATGTGGTGAGCGAATTTACCGAGCCAACATTTTGGAGGAAAACGATATAAAGCAATGGATAGAAGAGTATAGTGATATAACATACACGAATTGGAATGTGAAGTCAGCGAAAAATAATTATAACAGATTCAAATGCAAGTTTGTGTTCAATGTCAATTCAATGACGTAGAATCTTCTTGGATGCGATTGATGCGAATAGACTTTGGAAAATACATTTTTCAGATATGCTTTTGTATGCCATCATAGTGCTTATAAAAAAGTGAATCAAGGAAATAATAAGAAAGGAAAATCCAAAAACTGCTGTTGCCTGGCTTCAATTGATATTTTAATTAAACTAAGCACCACAGATACCAAAAAAAAAAGATAAATATATTAAGGTATTTATTTTCAAAATTTTCTATTCTAATTTGCCAGGTTTCAGGTTTTTATAATCCCCCCCCCCCTGGGTCCGCCACTGCAAATTATTGTCCAAGATTTTTTGAAATGTATCGTTGAAATAAAATAAATGTGTAACAAAAAGTAAATAAAGTTGGTTTGTTGATTTTGTGCCGCGCTGACGGGGCAACATTCCAACCTGCAGCTGGGCACTGTTTGACATTTTGACATTTGATTCGGCACTCCACATAGTAGGTAGCTATATGTATGTATTTACCATTCCGACCTGAGGCTCAGCACCGTTCAACATTCAAGTACGGATTTCGGCACTCCGCATTAAATGGCGGTCCGAATTCAAACGGACCAATGAAATATGCCTAGGGGCTGAATCCTATACCGGAATGTTTAGATGCCTCCCGTCTTAACTGTGGATGAACGAAAATTCCCAACATATTAGTGTATACAGTTCCTGTTATCGTTAGTTCATTAATGAAAAATGGCCGTATTTTTTCTCAACAGCAAACTGTTACTATTGAGGTATCTCGCTGTTCTCACTTAAACTTGTTACATTATCTTAGAAAATGTATTTAAACTTAGTTGATAATCAACTTCACATTTACAAAATTGTTTGCCATACTGATTGCAAGTACCTATAACATGAAGTTGCATGCTTTTGCAAAAATACCAGGACTTCAATTTCAATTTTTTACAGCTAGAACTTTATGCTTCAAGGATGATGCTTAATGGTACATAGTGTACATGGATACCTTCAACAGGACTCTTTTCTTTGACGTTGTGATATACAGGATATTCCATTTAAAATAGTGGAGAATTTTGATGTTGTAAAACGGATTTTTTTGTAACCTATTTAAAAAAAATTAAGCCAAGAGAAGTCGAATGGCGCAAACCGCAGGTTGCTAGCACACCTAGTTCCTAGTTTAAAAGTTATAGGCATTAAAAATGGGTCCCTCTCGGCTGGGACACCCTGTATACCATGGACACAGACCAGCATCGTTCGATTTTGATTTTTTTTGGCTGGTAAATGGTAAACATTTATTTACCAATAGCAGAATGAGTCTATGTTATAATATAGAGCGATTTGGACCAATATGTAGATTTCTTGACTAATAAATATTTATTTACCGCTAGCAGAATGAGTCTATATTATAATATAGTGCGATTTAGACTAATATGAACTATGGAGACTTGTTGACTGGTAAATATTTACTTACCGCCAACAGAATGAGTCAATGTTATAATCAGAGCTGGGCAAAGCCCTCAGTAAAAGGGCTTGAAGCACTAAGCCCTAAGCCCTCTATCAAAGTGCTTCAATTTCAAGCACAAATTCCTTTTTATTTTCAAAAGTGCTTCACAAGCACAAAGCCCTCAAAGCAGAGCTGGGCAGGGCTTGAGTGCTTTGTGCTTGCGAAAGTGCTTGAAGCACTTTGAGGGCTTGAAAGCCCTGTGCTTCAAGCCCTTTTATAGATTTGTAATTGGGGCTTGCAAAGTCAATTACTTTAGAAAAGTGCTTGGTAATTTGTAATTGAAAAAAGTAATTCAAGCCCTTTCAATGAGCTTCAATTACTTTTAGAGGGCTTGAAGCACTTTTGGGAGTTTGAAGCCCTTTGAAAGGGCTTGAAGCCCTTTAAGAGGGCTTGAAGCACTTTTGGGAGCTTGAAGCACTTTGAAAGGAATTTGAATTGACCATCACTCAACCTATCCCCCACTTGAAAATTTTCGATCGTATTTTGTCCCTTTTTTTTTCTATTATTTGAACTTGAACCGTCTTATGTCTTTTCTCTTTTAACAATGGAGGTTTTGGGTTTGAGCTTAGAATGGAATTTAAAAAAAAAATAATGAACTTATTATTCAAATAAATAATTAATTTATATTGGTAACCTATTTAACTTTATCACTGGATTTTTTCCACTTTTCCCCATTGAACATTTTGAAAACCTTAAAATTGAAGTACCATGTAGTACCCCAAGTACCTACCCCAGAACTACATCTCAAAAAAAAACATACTACTGCTACTCTGTGAAATGTAAAGTTCGTCTCTACTATACCAATTCTGTGTGATGAGTTTACGCGGTAGCTTATGCCACTTTGAGAATTTTATTACAAATTCAAAGTGCTTTAGGCACATTTAAAGAGCTTCAAGTACATTTAAAGAGCTTGAAGCACATTTAAAGAGCTGGAAGCCCTTTTCAAGGCACCTCAAGCACTTTTGATGTGCTTCAAGCACTTTTCAAATCACTTTGAGGGCTTTGTGCTTGTCAAGCCCAAAGCACTTTGAGGGCTTTGTGCTTGTGAAGCACTTTTAAAAATAAAAAGGAATTTGTGCTTGAAATTGAAGCACTTTGATAGAGGGCTTAGGGCTTAGTGCTTCAAGCCCTTTTACTGAGGGCTTTGCCCAGCTCTGCCTCAAAGTGCTTTGGGCTTGACAAGCACAAAGCCCTCAAAGTGATTTGAAAAGTGCTTGAAGCACATCAAAAGTGCTTGGGGTGCCTTGAAAAGGGCTTCAAGCTCTTTAAATGTGCTTCAAGCTCTTTAAATGTGCTTGAAGCTCTTTAAATGTGCCTAAAGCACTTTGAATTTGTAATAAAATTCTCAAAGTGGCATAAGCTACCGCGTACACTCATCAAACAGAATTGGTATAGTAGAGACGAACTTTAAATTTCAAAGAGTAGCAGTAGTATGTTTTTTTTTTGAGATGTAGTTCTGGGGTACTTGGGGTACTACATGGTAATTCAATTTTAAGGTTTTCAAAATGTTCAATGGGGAAAAGTGGAAAAAATCCAGTGATAAAGTTAAATAGGTTACCAATATAAATTAATTATTTATTTGAATAATAAGTTCATTATTTTTTTTTTAAATTCCATTCTAAGCTCAAACCCAAAACCTCCATTGTTAAAAGAGAAAAGACATAAGACGGTTCAAGTTCAAATAATAGAAAAAAAAAGGGACAAAATACGATCGAAAATTTTCAAGTGGGGGATAGGTTGAGTGATGGTCAATTCAAATTCCTTTCAAAGTGCTTCAAGCCCTTTTAAAGTGCTTCAAGCCCTTTCAAAGTGCTTCAAGCTCCCAAAAGTGCTTCAAGCCCTCTTAAAGTGCTTCAAGCCCTTTCGAAGGGCTTCAAGCTCCCAAAAGTGCTTCAAGCCCTCTAAAAGTAATTGAAGCTCATTGAAAGGGCTTGAATTACTTTTTTCAATTACAAATTACCAAGCACTTTTCTAAAGTAATTGACTTTGCAAGCCCCAATTACAAATCTATAAAAGGGCTTGAAGCACAGGGCTTTCAAGCCCTCAAAGTGCTTCAAGCACTTTCGCAAGCACAAAGCACTCAAGCCCTGCCCAGCTCTGATTATAATATAGAGCGATTTAGACCAATATGGAGACTTTTTGACTGGTAAATATTTATTTACCGTTAGCAGAATGATTATGTATGAGCAAATTGAATAGGAACCCATTTTTGTTTGAGTCGATTTTTAAAATTTTTGGGAGCTGAACGGTAAATTGGCCCCCCAATAGGATTTTGTCGGAAAATGACTGAATATGGAATTTTGAGAAAAGCCTGATACAGCACAATCCAGCACATGTCAGATTGAACAGAAATCCATTTTTATTTGATCTGATTTCCAAAATTTTGGGGGGTCTGAGCGTCAAGTTAGCCCCTCATCCTGTTTTTCCCATAACTTTGGTATCGGAACGGCACAGTTCAAAATATCATCGACACAGTAAAGCACACTTCGAGCACAGTAAGTGGTTGCAATTTTGTTAGAAAATTCCAATGTGGAGGGGGGCTAACTTGAAGGAGCTGGTTGAACCTCGCAAACTCGACACAAGTTCTGTTTTATTTATTTTTTCTGGTAGAACAAGGGCTGCTTATTATTATAAAAAAGTCGTACATAAAAATTTGACTACATTTCACTTTTTCCAATAAACATTGGAGCCACAGTTTGGAAAAAAAACAGAAACCGAAAAAGTCGTAGATAATATTTTTGATTTTTGATTACATTTCATCTTTTCTATCAAACCAAACAATATGGAGTCACAATTTAAAATTCGTAGATAACATTTTCGATTATTATACAGGGTGTCCACTTAGTGCGATATCGGACAATATTTTTTTACAGGGTGATTAAAAATATTTTTGAATATACAAGGTGCATCGTTTATGAGGTATGTGACAGAACTTTGATATTTTAAATGAAACACCCTGTACTAGATTGCATATTTGGATTCTACGTAAAATTCTGAGCAGATTTTATGTAATATACCCTATACCTAAGTTCAACTGTTTTGGAAATATTGACAGTTGAAAATTGACTTTTTGTAACTTTGACAGGCTGTAAACCTAAACGGCTAATTTGGGACGAAAACCGATTTTACATTCCTATCTTAGGTTTTCATAAACTATCATTTGACACCAACTTTGAATTTAACCGGAGATTAAATTTAACTGGAATTTTTAATCATGGATTAAATTCAAAGTTGTTGTTAAATGATAGTTTATAAAAATCTAAGATAGGAATGTAAAATCGGTTTTTGTCTAAAATTAACCGTTTAGGTTTTACAGCCTGTCAAAGTTGCAAAAAGTCAATTTTCAACTGTCAATATTGCCAAAACAGTTGACTTAGGTATAGGGTATATTACATGAAATCTGCTCAGAATTTTACGTAGAATCCAAATATGCAATCACATACAAGGTGTTCCATATGAAATAACAAAGTTCTGTCGCAGACCCCATAAACGGAGCACCCTGTATATTCAAAAATATCTTTAACTAATGCATAGTAAAGTATCAAACAACATTGTAATTTGAGTTTTTTTCTTACATCACCCTGTGAGGAAATATCGTCCGATATCGCACTAAGTGAACACCCTGTATGTACCGTGCGTTCAATTTATCTTGATAACATTTTAATTCACCGTAACTTTTTTGTTTTTAAAGAAATCAAGGTAAACAAAAAAACAAAATGTAGGGTAAATAGCCAAGTTTTTTTTCAAGTCACATCTAAAACAAAACACTATCAATTTTCTGACATATCAGCTTACATTATATTTTTCTGAATGGAACACCCTGTATATTATATATGTGTTTGATTCAGAGCTGGGCAGGGCTTGAGGGCTTTGTGCTTGTAAAAGTGCTTGAAGCACTTTGAGGACTTGAAAGCCCTGTGCTTCAAGCCCTTTTATATATTTGTAATTGGGGCTTGCAAAGTCAATTACATCAGAAAAGTGCTTGGTAATTTGTAATTTGATTGAATATCTCATTCCGATTACAATGATATGACACACTTCATATTTTGGTCACTGGTTTTTGACAAATCAGCAAAAATATGAAATTTTTATATACAGTGAGCAAGTAAAGGTTGGAATAAAATATACAGGGTTGATATATTTTTTTAAAAAAACCTTGGGCACGTCGATTTTGGATTTTAGTGGCCGTTTTTTTGATGATATTATCATGTATACAGGGTGACCCAAAAACAAGTTATGATACCTAACTTTATTTTTTTAAATGAAAACACCAATTTTTCATTTTATTTTCAAATTTTACAGTAAATTATGAACCTATTTTATGCATCATGACCTATACCCTGTGAAACCTAAACGGTTAATTTTAGAGAAAAACCGATTATAAGTTCTTTTCTTAGTTTTTCATAAACTATCGTTTGCCACTAACTTCAAGTTTAATCCATGATTCAAAATTCCGGTTAAACTTAATCTCCGGTTAAATTCAAAGTTGGTGTCAAATGATAGCTTATGAAAAAGGAAAGATAAGAATGTAAAATCGGTTCTGCTTTAAAATTAGCCGTTTAGGTTTTACAGCCTGTTGAAATTGCAATAAAGTCAATTATCCACTGTCATTAATTCCGAAACAGTTTAAGATAGGTAGTTATAGGACATGATACATAAAATAATTTTATGTATCATGTCCTATACCTATCCCACTATTTCGGAATTATTGACAACAGTGGATAATTGACTTTATTACAATTAAGATAGGTTCAGAATTAAATGTAGACATTGAAAATGAAATAAAAAATCGGTGTTTTCATCTGAAAAAATAAAGTTAGCTGTTTTTAGGGGTCATCCAGTATACATGCTAATATCATCAAAAAATGGCCACTAAAATCAAAAATCGACGTGTCCGAAGTTTTTTTAAAAACATCAAGCCTGTATATTTTATGGATTTCATTCCAACCTTTACGTGCTCACGTATGTTAGGGTTAATATGCAAACTTGGATAGTTTGTAAACTAGCTGGATAGTTTACAAACTAACCAACCCATTGGCTATTTTAACAGAAGATGCAATTTTTACTAGAATAGCAGCTAATTTACTTGAAATTATTGGGAAAACTGAAATACACTAACCAAAATAGCTGGTTTGTTTATAAACTATCCAAGACAACCTTTTTGACAAATATATTTACGTTTGAAAGTTCTGTGGTTTGAAATATTGGTCAACAACGTTGATGGTTGAATTATTGTCACAGTTACTATTATTATTATTAAAATGGTTTTTCGCGAATTCAGCATCCATGAAAGGAGTGATATGCTTCAAGTATACTTCATGAATCATAAAAGTGCAACCGCTGCTCGTAGTGAGTATATTAGACTTTATCCACAGCGCCGAGCTCCTTCAAAACAGATATTTCCGAGGCTGTCCAAGAAATTTTCAGAAAACGGTAACGTGTTGAATGCTAAAAAGGTATGTAGGAATTATAGCGTTTTAAATGAAGAAAATAAGGCAAACATATTAGGATTCTATGAAGCACATCCAGTTTCTTCTCTTACTAGAGTATATCAAGAGACAGATATTTCTCGGGGTTCAATCTACTCAGTTTTGAAGGAATTCAAATATAATGCATTTAAATTTCGTAAAACCCAAAAACTAAGTGTAGAACAATGTGAAAGGAGAAGGCAGTTTTGTTTGGATTTTTTAAATAGATATAATGAGAATAATAGTTTCTTAAAAAACATTTTATGGACTGATGAAAGTTCGTTCACTACAAGAAAGGGTTGTAATAGACAAAATACGCGATATTGGTCTGTAAATAATCCTAGACAGATACACGAAATAAAAACCCAAGGGTACCAATCAATAATGGTATGGTGTGGTGTTATAGACCGACATATTTTGGGCCCGATATTTATAGATCAAAAGTTAAATGGAGATCATTATCATCATCTCTTAGAGCACCAAATAGCACAATATATAGAAGATTTACCCCTAAATATATCAGCGCCGTTTATATGGCAGCAAGACGGTGCCCCTCCTCACAAGGTTGTTCGAGTCAAAAATTTTCTTAATAGGGAATATCCCAGGGGTTGGATAGGAAATGGTGGAACTATTGATTGGCCAGCCAACAGCCCGGACTTAACTTTAATGGATTTTTTCTTTTGGGGATACATAAAAAATTACGTCCACAGAACTCCTAGTAATAACGTCGTGGAACTCCGACAAAGGATTTCAGAGGCAATCGATCAGTTAAGAAACAATCCGTTAATGTTGATAAATGCAAGAAATCATACAATTAGAGTGTATGAGAAATGTGTTCAGCAAAATGGCGGACACATACAGCTGTATTTAGAATAGTTTAGTTTAGTATTTCTTGTCATTATTTTGTAAGTTATTGTTTGCAGTTAGTCACTGCACTCTTCAAGATTATGTTATAATTTAATACTTTTGTCAATTTGTCAAAAACGAGTGTGTCATAACAGGTCTTCACAAAAAAAAAACAACCAAATATTGCGGTTATTACGAAAACGTACCATCGTCACCAAAAGTATCTGGGACACAAATAATGCATATTAATCTCCTGGACTAATTTTACTGTCATTCATTTCAATGCATTTAATTCATAGTTTGACAAATATTTGACAATAAAATTCATATAATAGGACAAGAGTTAATGTGATGCTGTCCCAGTTACCTTTGGTGACGATGGTACCTACGTCGCATTATTGTTCCTTTATTAGTCAGGATTTTTGACATGACATTTTGACATTAAAGTTCTATGACAAAATTAAATAAAAATATTTCTAAGACATAGGTACGTTTAAAAACCCATAACAATCTTTGATTGTTTTTTTTTTTGAAGACCCGATATCATTGTAATCGGAATACGATATTCTATCAAATACATATATAATATACAGGGTGTTTCATTCAAAAAAATATAATGTAGGCTTATAAGTCAGAAAATTGATAGTGTTTTGTGCGTTCAGTTTACCTTGATGAAAATTAACTTTTTTGCAACTTTGACAGGCTGCATGTGCATAACCTAAACGGTTAATTTTAGAGCAGATCCGATTTTACATTCTCATCTTTCCTTTTTCATGAGCTGTCATTTGACGACAACTTTGAATTTAACCGGCCGGAGATTAAGTTTAACCGGAATTTTGAATCACGGATTAAACTTGAAGTTAGTGGCAAACGATAGTTTCTGGAAAACTAAGAAACGAACTTGTGATCGATCTTTCTCTAAAATTAACCGTTTAGGTTTCACAGCCTGTCAAAGTTGCAAAAAACTCAATTTTCAACTGTCAATATTTCCGAAACAGTTGAAGATAGGTATAGGACCTGATGCATAAAATAGGTTCAGAATTTAATGTAAAATTTGAAAATAAAATAAAAAATTGGTGTTTTCGTTTAAAAAAATAATGCTAGGTATCATAACTTGTTTTTGGGTCACCCTGTATACATGATATTATTATCAAAAAAACGGCCACTGAAATCTAAAATCGCCGTGCCCGAGGTTTTTTTAAAAAATATCAACCCTGTATATTTTATGGATTTTATTCTAACCTTAACGTGCTCACTGTATATAAAAATTACATATTTTTGCCGATTTGTCAAAAACCAGTGGACCAAAATATGCAGTGTGTTATATCATTGTGATCGGAATGAGATATTCTATCAAACACATATATAATATACAGGGTGTTCCATTTAACAAAATATAATGTTGGCTGATATGTCAGAAAATTAATAGTGTTTTGTTTTAGATGTGACTTGAAAAAAAAATTTGGCTACTTACCCTACATTTTGTATTTTTGTTTAACTTGATATCTTTAAAAACAAAAAAGTTACGGCGAATTAAAATGTTATCAAGATAAATTGAACGCACGGTACAGGGTGGCCCATTTTTGATGTTTTAATGGATAACCCAAAATCGGCGGCATCTGGAAAAAAATTGGTTGTCACTGGATTCTATTTGAAAAATTGCCTTTAGAAAGTATTTTTGGATATCTCAATAAATAAAGAAATTAGAAGGCCTTTTAAAATTGGACAGAATTTGAAAATTGCCCTGTATTTCCTGAACGCATCAAGTAAGCTGTGATTTGTCTTCGCCATTGTTATTTTCTTTAAAAAAGAGCTCAGATGTTTGATATCGCTTCTGGTTTTCGATATAGCCCATGAAAACATCAAAAATGGGCAACCCTGTATAGGGTGCTGCAGTTTGGAATGTTTTAACAGGAAAAACATACTTCCAGACCAAATAAAGAAAAATTAATTCAGATGTCATGGGATTGATTTTCGAAAACGTCGTTGTATTGCGATATCTTCAATGAGACCATTAATACAGGGCGATTTTCGATTTTCCCCTATTATGAAAAATAGCTATACATTTTTTGTTTAACAATTTTTTTTATTTCTATGAAAACATATTTGGTATACTTTTTCGGGCACAATCTAGTGGCGTACTTAGTTTTTTTCTATTTCGCTCCCATTTTGAGATATTTACAAAAGTCCGATTTTTTTAAATATATTGATTGCTCATTACATAGTTTTGCTTTCACTGATTTCAATGATATAAAGTTAGATAGGTTTATTTTTAACAGTTTTCGAGAAAAATAAAATAAATCTGTTTCAGTTATAAGAAACAATGTGTTAGAAAGAGACCTTCCTCATTTTCCTTACAGATATAATAGCTATTTATATAACAAGTACATAAAGTAAGGCTTTATTGTACAAATAATTTTATGGCCGAGCGAGCTTGTGAGCGAGACTAATAAATAATGAGTCAATAAAGCCTGTTTATGTAAGCGTTATATACATGATTTTATGAACGATTCTGACTGGTTTTTGTTAAAAATTAAAAAAATTGAATGAAAAAAGTAAAATTCGCATGGGTATACCTGTTTCACCTTGGCAGGTTGTCAGGACCTGTTTCACTTTGGCAGGTTGTCAGGACCTGTTTCACCTTATCAGGTAGTCCAGGTAGGCAATAAAGTAGCACTTTATTTTACTAGTACAATAAAGTGCTACTTTATTGACGCAAAACTGTTCTATAAATAGCACTTTATTGGTCAATCGGACATAAAATCATTTTCTAACACATTGGTCCTTATGACAAAAACAGATTTTTTTTTCTCGAAACTATTAGAAATAAACCTATCGAACTTTATATCATTGAAATCAGCAAAAACAGAGTTATCCAATGAGCTATTAATATGCAGGGTGGTAGGTAGGTACGTCGATGCATATATTTCCGGAGGTGATAGAGTAAGGAGTAAGTCATTTAAAACCTATTTAGTCAAACTTACTTCAGTACCAAGTCTTTCATAAACAGATCCTATTTGTTCAGAGCTTCAATGCAATATTCAGCAATATCACAAATTATCACAAAAATTAGCCAGACGTTAACAAACTGTTCACTTACTTGAGCTTAAAAGTGAACATTATATTTGTAAAAAGAAGAAAAAAGAGGCTAGTCCAGTATTTTTCATTTTTGGAAATATGTTCTAATGATGTTTTCACATCATGTGGAAAAAGTTTTTAAATTACTTTGAAAACCTTGATTATCTTTATTTTATCTTATTTTTTTCCCACTATTTCACTAGAGTGTTTTACACTGGCAAAATGTCATAGGAACAGCCGGTTTCCTACCGACAAAACTTCTACCTGTTCCTACCTGGGCAAAACCAACATGATGGTTTTTCAGCGACAAAATTTTGTGTAGTTAGAGTGAAAAACTATTCAGTTTGAAAAGTGTCACCTAAAGAAAATAAATTTTCCAAATGAAAATTTGACTTGTTTTTCTCGTGAAATAGTCCAGCCGAATACCACTCAAGAAAATTGATAAATAACAAACTTGTAGCTATTTTTCGCTCTGTATCAATGGTACCATTGAAGATATCGTGATACGGTTTTTGACAATCGACGTTTCTCGAAAATTGATCTCATGAAATGGAAATTGATAGGAGAATTAGACTGGGATGAGCGGCTTACGGCAAGTTAAAGTACATACATCTTTAGCATGAATATTCCAATGACTTTAAAATCAAAAGTCTATAACGAGTGTATACTGCCTGTTGTCACGTATGGCTGCGAGACCTGATAACCAGAAGAATTAAACACAAATTGTAAGTACACCAGAGAGCCATTGAAAGACGAATTTCAGGAATTTCCCTGAGAGACCACAAAACAAATACATGGATAAGGGAAAGAACCAAAGTCTCCGACATAATAAAAAGAATTGGTTCCCTAAAATGGCAATGGGCAGGCCACGTGGCTAGACATACAGAAAACTGGAGCGGGTACATCATTAGATGGAGACCTTGGGAAGAGAGGAGGAGTGTTGGAAGACCCCAACAAAGATGGTACGACGATGTCAAGAGGGTTGCAGGCTTGAATTGGTACCGAGTTGCTCAAAACCGAAGACAATGGTCAAATTTGAAAGAGGCCTATATCCTAAGGATAGAAAACGGCTGAAAATGGATATGGATGGTTTTTTTAAAGTTCAACTATTCTATATTGACAAAAATACAACAATTAAATTGCAAAGTAAAATTAAAAAAACTGAACAAAGAAAGAGCCAATAAACTGCCAAGCTTAAAAAATAACTGAAATAATTTTTATATAAATACCTGTGGTTTTTCAAAGGCACGGAAAGCCCTCCTTTAGCTTCTTTTTTCATGGATTCACTCACAATTTCACGGTTTTGACTGTGTAAAACATGACGTTTTCCAAGTTTTTTAGGCAACATAACTCAATTAATTTGCTTGTAGAGAACAGAATTTGACAGAACACAATACAGTAAAAGCACCGAACAAATGAGACTGAGCTACTAATTATCAATAGTCGGAACATTTTGGCAGAATAGTCAATAAAATATGCAAACCAATCACAATTGAGAAAATACCCTAAAAGGGTTTCAGCAATTAGTAGGTATAAAATTAGGTACCTATACGTAAAATTTTGTTAGTCCGCATGTAGATGCCTAAATAATTCAATAAACCTCATATTGGTTTGGTATAGTATAAATAAGTAGGTCCTCAATTTCTGAGAATGTGAATGATAAAGATATACCTATGGGTTATTGTTAAAAGGGGTCTATGTTAATGAGATCGGTGGTTTTTGTTAAACTTCAAGTATTAAGTATGAAAAAAATATAAAAATGTATAGCGTTTTAGTTCTGTATCAATAATAATATAATATTAAAGTCAAGGGATGAACCTAGCAGAGCTGGGCAAAGCTCTCACTGAAAGGGCTTGAAGCACTAAGCCCTAAGCCCTTTCTCAAAGTGCTTTCAATTCCAAGCACAAATTCCTTTTTATTTTCAAAAGTGCTTCACAAGCACAAAGCCCTCAAAGTGCTTAGGGCTTTGCAAGCACAAAGCCCTCAAAGTGATTTGAAAAGGGCTTGTGCTTCAAGCCCTTTTCAAAAGTGCTTGGGGTGCCTTAAAAAGTGCTTTGAAGCTCTTTAAATGTGCTTGAAGCTCTTTAAATGTGCTTGAGGCTCTTTAAATGTGCTTGAAGCTCTTTAAATCTGTTTGAAGCTATTTGAATGTGCTTGAAGTTCTTTAAATGTGCTTGAAGCTCTTCAAAAGTGCTTGAAGTTCTTCAAAAGTGCCTGAAGCTCTTCAAAAGGTTTTGAAGCTCTCCAAAAGTGCTTGAAGCTCTTCAAAAGGACTTGAAGCTCTTGAAATGTGCCTAAAGTACTTTGAATTTGTGATACAATTCTCAAAGTTGCAAAAACTACTGCGCATACACTCATCAGTTGAATTAGTATAGTAGAAATAGAAATGAACTTTAAATTTTACAAATTTGCAGTAGTATTTTATTTTATTTTTTGAGTGGTAATGGTAATGGTAATTCAATTTTGAGGTTTTCAAATTGTTTAATGAGGAAAAGTGAAAAAAATTCCAGTGATAAAGTTAAATAGGGTACCTTATATAAATTAATTATTTATTTAAACAATCAGCCCATTAATTTTTTTTTAAATTCAATTCTAAGGTCAAACCCAAAACCTCCATTATTAATAAAGAAAAGAAATTGGAGGGTCCTAGTTCAAATAATAGAAAAAAAATTAAGCCACAAAACACATCGATCCAAACTTTTTTGGTGGGGGATAGGTTAAATGATGGTCAATTCAAATTCCTTTCAAAGTGCTTCAAGCTCTTTTAAAGTGCTTGAAGCCCTTTTAAAGTGCTTCAAGCCCTTTTAAAGTGCTTTAAGCCCTTTCAAAGTGCTTCAAGCCCTTTCAAAGTGCTTCAAGCCCTTTCAAAGTGCTTCAAGCCCTTTCAAAGTGCTTGAAGCCCTTTCAAAGTACTTCAAGCCCTCTAAAAGTAATTGAAGCTCATTGAAAGGGCTTGAATTACTTTTTTTCAATTACAAATTACCAAGCACTTTTCTGATGTAATTGACTTTGCAAGCCCCAATTACAAATATATAAAAGTGCTTGAAGCACAGGGCTTTCAAGTCCTCAAAGTGCTTCAAGCACTTTTACAAGCACAAAGCCCTCAAGCCCTGCCCAGCTCTGGAACCTAGTGATGAGCGATATATCACGAAATGTGATTTCATCGCTGATATCTAAAAATCACGGATCACGACTGCTACCAAAGTTCTATAAAAAGCGTGACGTGATCACGGCAACGTAGCAAACTAATTTCTTGTTTTTTAAGAATAATTTTTTCTTTTTGTAATTCCAAATTCCACCGCAAATTCCTTATCGTCGTGATTGGTAGATTTTAGCTGCCAAATATCTCAACCACTAATAGAAAAAAATAGCATCTGTCTACATCAGTTTCAGTTGTACTAAAATATATTGAAAGTCGTGATTAAGTCACGCTTTAAAATCACTGATATTCAAAAATCACGGTAGCAGTTAGTGTGATTTGAAAATCACGGTATCGCTCATCACTAGATGAACCACTAAGGTGAAAATGTGACGCGATTGCGAAAAATTGGGGATTCCACACGATTGCGCCGAATTTCGCAAAATTTCACATGATTTCGCAAAAATGCAAGGGATTTCGCGCGATTTCGAGGAATTTTGTATGATTTCGCGGGATTTTGCATGATTGCAAAGAATTTTCTATGATTGTGAAGTGCTATACGATGGAAATATTGTCGAAAATAACATTTTCGACACTGCTGGCGCATGCAAATATTATCACTGATAATTTTTTTATTCCTTCAAATAGGTACATGAAGAGTTGAGTGGCCATCAGTTGGGAGTGATCAAACTGAAGGTGATGATTTTTCAAATCTCTCTAATTATCATTATGAAAATGAAGAATGGGGCACTTTTGACTTTGGGAACATCACTAAGAGAGATGTAATCAGTGGCATAACAAAACTTAAACCCATGAAATTCACCGGCCACGATGAAATACCATCTTATATAGGGTGTAAAAAAAAAGTGAAAAAAAAATTCCTATTAACATGGCCTAAGATGCTCCCTAAAGAAGTTACAGCCCTTCAAACGGTAGATGAAAATAAAAGATTTTATTTATTTTCATCTACAACAGTGGCAAACGGTTTTTCTTAAAATTTGGTATTCTTGCATACATTACGATGCAAAAGCGAATGGTGATATTAAAAAAGGACGTAACAGTTCTGAAAGGGTACTCCCATAAGGGTAGAAAGTAGTTACTCACAAAACAAAAAAGCATCTTAGGGCATATGTTCATAGGAGCTTTTTTTCATTTTTTTATATGTTGTATCACCCCTCGAAGTCCGTTGTACTATTTTTTCTACACCCTGTATAAAGGATGTGCAGAACTATTGGCAGAACTCTAGGCTTATCTTTGGCATGTCAGTTGAGTTAAAATTGTCAACTATTTCTCCAATTCATAAAAAAGATGCAAAGAATGACATTCTAAATTATAGGCCTATTACTTCAGAGACGCAGGAGATTACATAAAAATTGCAATGAAATCTCCTGCGTCTCTGAAACATAAAAATTGCAATGAAATCATATTATTGATATGACAACAACTGCGCCTGGGGTACTGCTGGGTGGATCGAGTAGCTCAGATGGTGCCACTGCCGGTCTCAAGCCCGGATAATGGAGGAGGATTGGAGGGCGAGGCTAGCAACTTACCCTCCATAAAACAATCACTATGCTCACAGAACCCAAGCATTGCCTCGGAACAGGACCGATACAATGTTGACAACACAAGCGAGAACAAGGAAAATGAGACGGAACAAACACAAAAAGCAAATAAGGCTGGGATGTTGGAACGTAAGATCATTCAGTGGAAAGGACCAAGAAATTATACTAGAACTACGGCACCATAAAATAGACATATGTGCCATATCTGAAACAAAAAAGAGAGGAAAAGGAACAGAACAATATGATGACTATATTCTGATCTACTCAGGCAAATCAAAAGACACAAGAGCAGCGTTTGGAGTTGGAATGTTGATCAAACAAAAATTCAGGGACTCTATACATAACTGACATTAAGTACATAAACGACAGAATAATGAAAGTAACCCTGAAACTAGACAAACACGATCTTCATATAGTGTCCGTTTACGCACCGGATACTTAACTGGAAAGCCGGCCCAGGAGACCATCGATTTCTACGAACAACTCCAACTGCTGATAGAAATAATACCCCAACATGAAGGCATAATAATAATAGGCGACTTGATCGGAAGAGTAAGAAACGAGGTAATACCTGGAGTCAAGAATAGAATTAATGAGAAAACACTGAACGAGCGAGGTGAGAAGCTTGTTGAATTTTGCGCTTACCAGGAATTAAGGATTAACAGCACATATTTTAAACACAAAGTCGCGTTTCAGGGCAATAGAAGGGTAACGTCCACAGTAGACTATATGTATAATAACGAATAGGGCCAATAAACCAGAACAAATACAGGATGTTAGATCAGTAACATCGGCAAACATCGGATCAGATCATAACTTAGTAATGGGAATTATCGCCATGGCAAGATCGCCAGCTAATAGGAAGCAACCGGATAACCCAACAACCAAGTTCAACATCAAGACACTAAAAACAAAAAGCACGCTGGATTTGTACAAACGGCGCATATCCTAAAAAATTGAAAGGGAACCCATCCTCTAACAACACACAGTAGACGGGACATTCTACTAAACAACATAAACCAAGCAGCGGAGGAGGCACTAGGCAAGAGAACAGACAACACAATAACAAAACACAGAAATAATACTAAATATGTCAGCAGTAAAAAATTAGGTATATGAAAATTTGCCGTTTTTTTGCCGCTAATTAGTTGTGTAAACCAAAAATTTGCCGGTTCTTTTTTTTTCCATAAATAATCAAGTTTGAAAAAAAAAAATCATTTGTTTCGCTAACTTGACGTCAAGTTAGCGAGACATTATCACTAAAAATGTCGGTAGTGAAAAATTGAATGAATGGAAATTTGCCGTTTTTTTGCCGCTAATTAGTTGTGAAAACCAAAAATTTGTCGCTTCTTTTTTTTTACAAAAAATCAAGTTTCAAAAAAAATCACTAAAAATGTCGGTAGTGATAAATTGAGTGAGTGGAAATTTGCCGCTAATTAGCTCTTTTTCTACAAGAAAATATCGCGTTTGAAAAAAATATCATGTATTTCGCTAACTTGACATCAAGTTAGCAAAACAGTATCAATAAAAATGTCGGTAGAAAATTTCATTCATCTGTCAAAACTGGTATTCGAACCATAAACTGGGCTCTGTGTCATTTGCGCGACAGTCGTTTGCGCGAGGGAGAAAAGCGCGATACTAAAAGCGCGAGGGACAAAAGCGCGACGGAACAAAAACGCGACTGCATAAAAGCGCGAGAAACAAAGGCGCGAGCGAGAAAAGCGCGAGAAACAAAAGCGCGAGGGACAAAAGCGCGACGGAACAAAAACGCGAAGGACAAAAGCGCGACGGAACAAAAACGCGACTGGAATAAAGCACGATTGGACAACAACGCGAGGTATCTAACTATCTACGAGGACTGTAAGCAAAAGAGGGACACATCAAATTGTATCAATAATAATCAGAAAAATGCAGCCTTACTCAAATTAACCCATACTAACCCGTTCGCCTAGTGCGATCTAGTCTTCGCTGAATAGAATTTTATTTGAAAAACAAGGCGCGGTCAAGGGACCCTACGCTATAAATAAATTGACTGTTTTTTTGGATAAAATGCTAACTTACGAGTACTGGATCGCACTAGGCGGACGGGTTATTTTGGGTTAGTTTGAGCAAGTCTGTATTTGCTTTATTATTATTGGTTCAAATTGATGTCGCAATACAGACTTACTCAAACTAACCCAAAATAACCCGTCCACCTAGTACGATCTAGTCCTCGTAAGCATTTTATTTAAAAAAGCAAAGCACTGATTGCTCAGGGTCTCTTGAGAGCGCAGTGCTTTTTAAATAAAATGCTAACTCACGAGGACGAGATTGCCCTAGACGGACGGGTTAGTTAGAGTAAGTCTACATAATTTTGATTAATATTGGAAAAATTTGATGTTTCCCTCTTTTGCTTAGAGGTCGTCGTTGTAAATCACTCTTTTAATTTGTCACTGTTCTGAATCTCGTTCTTTACATATGTCGCTCTTTTGATATGTTGCTGTTTTTTTTAGATGTCGCTGTTCCAAATGTCGCTATTTTGATATATCGCTTTAACAATATGTCGCCTTTTTGATGTTGCTATTTTAAATATCGTTCTTTTGAACCGGAGCCACCGAAAATATCTTGTATTTTGGAAAACGATCTTCAGTTCTCGTAGTAAGGCACTTCGCGTTCTTGGCCAATCGCGCTTTATCCAGTTGCGTTTTTGTTCTGTCGCGCTTTTGTCCCCTCGCGCTTTGTCGCTCGCGCTTTTGCTTCTAGCGCTTTTATCCAGTCGCGTTTTTGTGCAGTCGTGCGCTTTTGTCCCTCGCGCTTTTGTTCCTCGCGCTTCTATCCAGTCGCGTTTTTGTCCATCGCGCATTTGTCCTGTCGCGTTTTTGTTCCGTCGTGATTTTGTCCCTCGCGCTTTTTATATCGCACTTTTCTCCCTCGCGCAAATGACACAGAACCCATGCATAAACTGGCATTTTTTAATTGTTGATTTCAACCAAGAAAAGAACAAATTATATACGGAACTCATTAAAGACCCAAATGACCTAAACCTAAAAAATAGATATAATGCATGCAAAAACAAATTAAGAAGTCAAATTAAAGCTAGCAAAAAACAATATTTTCAAACGCAAGTAAATCTCAATGCAACATCAAAATCTAACCTTTGGGACTGTATAAATCAAATCTGTACTAAGACTAAACCAAGAACTAAAATAGGCCAAATTAAAAGTCCCAGTGGGAATACCTACACTGAAAAACATGATATTTCAAATGAATTTAATAACTTCTATAGCGACCTAGGTGGAAATCTTGCAAAAAAAATTAAACAAATTCCGAACTACAAAAGTAATATCCCATGTATGCAAAATTCGATGCTTCTAAGAGACGTTTCTATTTTTGAAGTAAATAAAACCATAATAAATCTAAAAATAAAAAAGTCCCCTGGATGGGACAATATAAGAAGTGAAAAGTGAATGTTTAAAACAAATATCGACAGAAATTTCACCCATTCTAACATCGATAATTAATAAATCATTTGATACAGGTTGTTTCCCTGATTGCCTGAAGATTGGTATTATTAAACCACTATATAAGAGTGGCGATAAACAAATGGTTTCGAATTATAGGCCTACTTCTCTTTTGTCAATTTTCTCAAAGGTCATGGAACAATTGATCAAGAAGAGAATGGTTAGCTTTTTGACTAAATTTAAAATTTTATCGGATTTGCAGTTTGGATTCAGGGAAGGAAGATCCACACAGGATGCAATTCAATTCTTGACATCACATATATCTGATGCACTAGATAATAGTGAAGCTTGCTCGTGCCTGTTCGTGGATCTTTCCAAAGCATTTGATACTGTTTGCCATGATACGCTCTTGAAAAAACTCAAAAACTGTGGACTACGGGGTAAAATGTTTGATTTGATGAATGGCTACTTAACTAATAGAAAACAGCGGGTAAATATTGATGGAACTCTGAGTGACGAAAGATACATCAAATTTGGTGTGCCACAGGGAACTGTTCTGGGTCCTCTACTTTTCACCATCTATATAAATGACATGCTAGGCCTTAAATTGAAAGGAACCCTTATTAGTTTCGCAGATGACACAGTCTTATTTTGTAAAGCAAAATCTTGGCAACTTTTGAAAGTTCAGATTGAGGATGATTTTGTGGAATTAAAAAACTGGTGTCAATATAATAAGTTAACGTTGAATGTACAAAAAACCAAATACATGCCATTTTCAACATACAAAAATTTTCTTCCAAAACTCGGAAACATAAAAATTGCAAACTATGAAATCCCAGAAACAACATCTTTCAAATACCTTGGTATCAAAATGGATAACTCGCTTAGATGGGACCTACATATTAATGAACTTGTTCAAAAAATAAGAGGGCTTCTTTCAAAATTCTCGTACCTCAGAGACTTTTTAAGTACTGAGCAAATGAGAATCTTATATATGTCTCTGGTGCAAAGTCATTTGACATACGGTATTCTTGGCTGGGGAGGTGTTTCCGAAGTTCATTTGCGGAAACTTAATACAATACAGAAATGGTTTATTAAGATTATTTTTGGCAAAGATAGAACATATCCAACAAACGATCTATTCTCTGAAAGTAAAACTCTAGATTTGCGTCAGCTCTACTGTCTGGAGATTCTTAAAAATATCAAGAAAGAAAAAATTACTTTCAACATTGGCCAAAATGCCTCTACAAGACGCCACGCCTTAGCATATCCGACAATATCCCATAAAACTCATGGCCAGAGAAGTCTAAAGTATTATTCGCCAAGATTGTATAATATGCTTCCAAATGACATAAAATTAATAGAAAGCTGCAAATCTTTTAAGGTAAAAGCTAAAAACTGGATATTTTTGAAAGGTAGACAGGCTTTTAATAATTTAATTGACCTGAAATACATAAGATAAACGCTTTTTGTTTCAAATAAAGCTTTCAATAAAAAAAAAATTATAATAGAAAAAAAAAAAAAAATACTCGAAATCGACTTAAACCCTTGCTGTAACTTGTATACCCTATTAAGACTTTGAAAACCCGAATTTAGACATATTCCCGGCTATGACACACTATCACACACAAGCACAAGTGTGCTTCAGTGATACATTTTTTCACGTTTATTCTAATTTGTTCATATATCTAGCTATTTGTAACTATTTTGTTTAATAAACGTTATATTATTATTATTATTATTAACCAATCAGATTACGATTACGTGATAATTTGTACTAGTGCAAGATTATCGGATTGGATAATTGCTTACTAACGGGTGGCATGTGACATTTGTGACATTTTATACTTACGAGGATATACTAAAAATTTAAATTTTTGATTCATGAAATTCTCTCATAAAATACAACTCGAGCAATGGAAATATATCGATAATTTTTGAGAAATTTGCTCTCATGCATTTGTAACTGGAAAAGGCACTCTCGTCCCTCGTGCTTTTTTTCAACTAAAAATGCATTCGGGAAAATTTGCCAAAAATTATCGATAATTTCCATTTTATTCCAATTTAATTTTATTTCTAATTTTATTTTATTTTCTGTATAAATGAGCACACGATATTTCGCTTTCTGATTTTTGAAATCTATAAGGCCTCCAATAGAGTTTTCCTAAGCTAAAGAAAAAAAAAACTGAAAAACTATTTTCAAAAAATTTAGAAATAAATATTTGTTCCAACAAATGTTGAGTTTCACTAATTAAAATATACTTACAGGGTGCATAAAAATCAAGGGTGGGAGATCATTTATAACGGAACACCCTTTTACTCACCTAATTTTATACTGCCATTCGTTTTTTGTGATGATGTCGGTCTAACTTAACGGCAAGCTTGCGAAACACAAGTTTTTTTCAAACACGATTTTTTCATGGAGAAAAGAGCGGCAAATTTTTGGGTTTTCATATTTAATTAGCGGCAAAAAGCGGCAAATTTCCACAGCTTTTCTCTATCACTCCATTTTTCTCTACCGACATTTTTAATGATACTGTTTTGCTCACTTGATGTCAACTTAGCGAAACACATCATATTTTTTTCAAACGCGATATTTTCCACTCACTCAATTTATCACTACCGACATTTTTAGTGATCTCGCTAACTTTACGTTAAATTAGCAAGACATCAGGCCTATGATGTATCATTTTCTGTTATTTTAACAGCAACGTTAAGTTATCTGTCACTGTTTATTCTATACGTCAAAATGGAGACAGAAATAGATGTTGAGCCTTAACACAGCCGTTAAAATAACAGGACAGGATACATCATAGGCCTGAATATTTTATTTTCGAACACGATTTTCTTATGAAAAGCAAGGTAGCGGCAAATTTTTAGTTTTCACATCTAATTAGCGGGAGAAAAACGGCAAATTTCCATTCACTCAACTTATCACTACGGACATTTTTAGTGATATTGTCTCGCAAACTTGACGTCAAGTTACCGAAACACATGATTTTTTTTGAAACTTGATTTTTTGTAAAAAAAAAGAAGCGACAAATTTTTGGTTTTCACAACTAATTAGCGGCAAAAAAACGGCAAATTTCCATTCATTCAATTTTTCACTACCGACATTTTTAGTGATAATGTCTCGCTAACTTGACGTCAAGTTAGCGAAACAAATGATTTTTCTTTTCAAACTTGATTATTTATGGAAAAAAAAAGAACCGGCAAATTTTTGGTTTACACAACTAATTAGCGGCAAAAAAACGGCAAATTTTCATCTACCTAATTTTCTACTGCTGACATATTTAGTGATGTTGTCTCGCTATCTTGACGTCAAGTTAGCAAAACACGTAATTAAGAAAAAACCAAAAGAGCGGCAAATTTTTTAATTCCACATTTAATTAGCGGCAAAAAAGCGGCAAATTCTTGGCATAACGGAAAATCGATTTTTCGAAGTTGTCTCGCTAAGTTGATAGACATGTAAACAACCGCATAAGAGAAATAAAGAGAGAGCATTGGGAGAACTTCAGCAGAGAAATGGAAAGTGACTTTTATGGAAACCAAAAACGCATATGGAAAATGCTCAGAGCAACAGGGAGAGAAATAAATGTAACAGTACAATTAAACAACATCTCGGCAGCCGAATGGACCACCTACTACCAGGGCCTGTACACAAACCGGGGCGAGAAGGAACAACAAAGGCCCAAGGAGCGAGGGAGGTTGAACCATCAAGAGGAACCATTAACATTGAGGATGTAAAACAATACAATACACGGTGGAGGAAGTGATATCCGAAATGAAGCACCTGAAAAACGGTAAATCTCCAGGCACGAACAACGTCTCCAACGAACTGCTGAAGTGCGAAGGAGAAGCTCTGGCAGAACTATTTAACAAAATATTGAAAGACGAAAATACACTAGCAAGATGGAGACACAGCATCACAATCCCAATATTCAAAAAAGAGAAAACCTCAGATCCGGCGAACTACCGAGGAATATCGCTTCAAGATACGCCACAAGAAGCGAGAACAGTAGGGTTTTCGGAAAAACCGTTCGACGATTGACGCAGTGTTCGTTGTCCGGCAGGTGGTAGAGAAGGCAATAGAGTAGGTATAACAAACCAGCATACCTGTGCTTTATAGATTTGACAAAAGTTTTCGACAGACGACAGGATAAGACTGGAGAACGTTAGCAACGAGCTGGACCGCAGGAGAATAAACCCAAACATCACGGAGACGGTTAGAAAGCTCAACACAAACAACACCACAACAATACGTATAACAACAGAAAAAATAGAACAAAACACAGGGATACGACAGGGAGACAGTCTCAGTCCCCTACTGTTCAACATCGCAGACGACGCAACGCTATTTGCGGACACGGAAGACGGACTGCAATGGTTCTTACAGGCATTTAAGAAAGAGGCCGAGAAAGTTAACCTGGAAATATTTACCACCAAAATAAAAAGCATAGTGATCGCCAGGGAACCACGCAAATGCAAACTAGAACTAAACAACAAAATAATAGACCAGGTTTTTGAATTCAACTATCTGGGAATAACAATATCAACATACGGTGAACTCAAGAATGGCGTACGGAACCAGGTAAACAAGGCAGCCAGGATAGCAGGAGCCTTACGAACAACCATATGGAAAAATACATGCATATTATCAACCCCGACCAAAGTTAGAATATATAAAACATGACGTGTCAGGCCCGTAATGATATATACGGCCGAAACACAAGCTGACACAGCGGAAACAAAAAGGATGGCACGAACCAATGAAATGAGAATACTAAAATGATCACAGGGAACACACTTTGGGATCAAAGAAGGAATAACGAAATCAGGGAAGAATGCAAGACAGAGGACGTGGTTAGATGGACACGCGCTAGAAGACGCTTCTGGAACGAGCACATATCCAGGATGAAAAACCACAGACTGGCAAAAGTCGCCAGAAATGGAACACCAGCATCCTGCAGACCACCAGGACGACCGGACCTCCCAAGAGGTCGAAGGACAGCTGGTCGTCGGCATCCCAGGAGGGACAAATAAATGGGCGAAACAAGCCTTCCTTAAGACTTCCGCAAAGAAGAAGAAAAAGAAGAGAAGAAGATATGATAACGCCGCAATAGCGAATTTTCCCCACTAGCACTTCAGACGGCGTAGCTCTAGAACCATGCAACTAACTTTAGTTTGTTAAATCTAAATTGCTCTATATTATAATATAGACTCATTCTGCTAGCGGTAAATAAATATTTACCACTCAAGAAGTCTCCATAATGGTCTAAGTCGGTCTATTTTTTGATATAGACTCATTCTGCTGGCGGTGAATAATTATTTACCACGCAAGAAGTCTCCATAATGGTCTAAATCTGTCTATTTTTTGATATAGACTCATTCTGCTGGCGATAAATAAATATTTGCCACACAAGAAATCTCCATAATGGTCTAAATTGGTCTATATTATGATATAGACTCATTCTGCTAGCGGTAAATAAATATTTACCAGTCAAGAAGTTTTCATAATGGTCTAAATCGCTCTATTTTTTGATATAGACTCATTCTGCTGGCGGTAAATAAATATTTACCACACAAGAAGTCTCCATAATGGTCTAAATCGGTCTATTTTTTGATAAAGACTCGTTCTGCTGGCGGTAAATAAATATTTACCATTCAAGAATCCTCCGTAGTAGTCTAAATCGGTCTATTTTTTGATATACCCTCATTCTGCTGGCGGTAAATAAATATTTATCACTCTAGAAGTCTCCATAATGGTCTAAATCGGTTTATTTTTTGATATAGACTCATTCTGCTGGCGGTAAATAAATATTTAACACTCTAGAAGTCTCCATAATGGTCTAAATCGGTCTATTTTTTGATATAGACTCATTCTGCTGCCGGTAAATAAATATTTATCATTCTAGAAGCCTCCATAATGGTCTAAATCGGTCTATTTTTTGATATAGACTCATTCTGCTGGCGGTAAATAAATATTTATCACTCTAGAAGTCTCCATAATGGTCTAAATCGGTCTATTTTTTGATATAGACTCATTCTGCTGGCGGTAAATAAATATTTGCCACACAAGAAATCTCCATAATTACAGAGGATTTTCAATATACCGCCCGTAGATGCATATATTGATCCATATTGGTCTGAATAGCTGTACAATACAATACAAAATCATTCTGCTGACGGTAAATAAATATTTACTACTCAATAAGACTTGAAATTTATCGATGCAGTCTGAGTTGTTTTTAATATCTATAAAATAATATTCTGCTGGCGGTAAATAATGATCTAATATGCTGTATATTATAATATAGATTTATTTTGCTAGTGATAAATAAATATTTACCATTCAAAAAGACTCAAAAACGATCATCGATGCTGGTCTGGGTCGTTGTATATTACTAGGCAATATAATTCTGCTGGCGGTAAATCAATATTTACCAGTGGAGAAGTCTCCATAATGGTCTTAATCGATCTATATTTTAATCTAGATTCATGCTGCTGGCAGCAAATAAATATTTACGTCAAGAAGTTTCCATGATGGTCTAAGTCGGTCTATATTATGATATAGATTCATTCTGCTGGCAGTAAATAAATATTTACCAGTCAAGAAGTCTCCATAATGGTCTAAACCGCTCTATATTTTGATTTAGACTCCTTTTGCTGGCGGTAAATAAATATTTACCATTCAAGAAGTTTCCGTTATGGTCTAAATCGGTCTATATTATGATATAGACTCATTCTGCTAGCGGTAAATAAATATTTACCAGTCAAGAAGTCTCCCTAATAGTCTAAATCGTTCTATGTTTTGATTTACTCATTCTGCTGGCGGTAAATAAATATCTACCAGTCAAGACGTATTCATAATGGTCTAAATCGCTCTATGTTTTGATATAGACTTATTCTGCTGGCGGTAAATAAATATTTACCAGTCAAGAAGTCTCCATAATGGTCTAAATCGCTCTATATTTTGATTTAGACTCATTCTGCTGGCGGTAAATGAATATTTACTATTCAAGAAGTCTTCGTAATGGTCTAAATAGGTCTCTATTATGATATAGACTCATTCTGCTAGCGGTAAATAAATATTTACCAGTCAAGAAGTCTCCCTAATAGTCTAAATCGTTCTATGTTTTGATTTAGACTCATTCTGCTGGCGGTAAATAAATATCTACCAGTCAAGACGTATTCATAATGGTCTAAATCGCTCTATGTTTTGATATAGACTTATTCTGCTGGCGGTAAATAAATATTTACCAGTCAAGAAGTCTCCATAATGGTCTAAATCGCTCTATATTTTGATTTAGACTCATTCTGCTGGCGGTAAATGAATATTTACTATTCAAGAAGTCTTCGTAATGGTCTAAATAGGTCTCTATTATGATATAGACTCATTCTGCTAGCGGTAAATAAATATTTACCAGTCAAGAAGTCTCCTTAATGGTCTAAATCGTTCTATGTTTTGATTTAGACTCATTCTGCTGGCGGTAAATAAATATTAACCAGTCAAGAAGTTTTCATAATGGTGTAAATCGCTCTATTTTTTGATATAGACTCATTCTGCTGGCGGTAAATAAATATTTACCACTCAAGAAGTCTCCATAATGGTCTAAATCGGTCTATTCTATTTCTTGAAATAGACTCATTCTGCTGCGGTAAATAAATATTTACCACTCGAGAAGTCTCCATAATGGTCTAAATTGGTCTATATTATGATATAGACTCATTCTGCTAGCGGTAAATAAATATTTACTAGTCAAGACGTTTTCATAATGGTCCTGAATGGTAAATATTTATTTACCGCTAGCAGAATGAGTCTATGTTATAATATAGTGCGATTTAGACCAATATGTAGACTTGTTGACTGGTAAATATTTATTTACCGACAGCAGAATAAGTCTATATCAAAACATAGAGCGATTTAGACCATTATGAATACGTCTTGACTGGTAGATATTTATTTATCGCTAGCAGAATGAGTCTATATCATAATATAGACCGATTTAGACCATTCTTGTGTGGTAAATATATTTATTTACCGCCAGCAGAATGAGTCCATATCATAATATAGACCGATTTAGACCATTGCGGAGACTTCTTGACTGGTAAATATTTATTTACCGCCAGCAGAATGTCTATATCATAATATAGACCTATTTAGACCATTACGGAGACTTCTTGACTGGTAAATATTTATTTACCGCCAGCAGAATAAGTCTATATCATAATATAGACCGATTTAGACCATTACGGAGATTTCTTGACTGGTAAATATTTTTTTACCGACAGCAGAATGAGTCTATATCATAATATAGACCGATTTAGACCATTACGGAGACTTCTTGACTGGTAAATATTTATTTACCACCAGCCGAATGAGTCTAAATCAAAACACAGAACGATTTAGACCATTATGGAGACTTCTTGACTGGTAAATATTTATTTACCGCTAGCAGAATGAGTCTATGTCATAATATAGACCAATTTAGACCATTATGGTGACTTCTTGTGTGGTAAATACTTATTCACTGCCAGCAGAATGAGCCTATATCAAAAAATAAAGCGATTTAGACCATTATGAAAACTTCTTGACTGGTAAATATTCATTTACCACCAGCAAAATGAGTCTAAATCAAAATATAGAGCGATTTAGACCATTATGGAGACTTCTTGACTGGTGAATATTTGTTTAAATATTTATTTACCGCCAGCAGAATGAGTCTAAATCAAACCATAGAACGATTTAGACCATTATGGAGACTTCTTGACTAGTAAATATTTATTTACCGCTAGCAGAATGTGTCTATATCATAATATAGACCAATTTAGACCATTATGGAGACTTCCCGTGTGGCAAATATTTATTTATCGCCAGCAGAATGAGTCTATATCAAAAAATAGACCGATTTAGACCATTATGGAGACTTCTTGAGTGGTAAATATTCATTTACCGCCAGCAGAATGAGTCTATATCCAAAAATAGAGCGATTTAGACCATTATGAAAACTTCTTGACTGGTAAATATTTATTCACCGCTAGCAGAATGAGTCTATATCATAATATAGACCAATTTAGACCATTATGGACTATTATGGAGACTTCTTGTGTGGCAAATATTTATTTATCGCCAGCAGAATGAGTCTATATCAAAATATAGACAGATTTAGACCATTATGGAGACTTCTAGAGTGATAAATATTTATTTACCGCCAGCAGAATGAGTGTATATCAAAAAATAGACCGATTTAGACCATTATGGAGACTTCTTGACTGGTGAATATTTGTTTAAATATTTATTTACCGCTAGCAGAATGAGTCTAAATCAAAACATAGAACGATTTAGACCATTATGGAGACTTCTTGACTAGTAAATATTTATTTACCGCTAGCAGAATGAGTCTATATCATAATATAGACCAATTTAGACCATTATGGAGACTTCTCGTGTGGCAAATATTTATTTATCGCCAGCAGAATGAGTCTATATCAAAAAATGGACCGATTTAGACCATTATGGAGACTTCTCGAGTGGTAAATATTCATTTACCGCCAGCAGAATGAGTCTATATCAAAAAATAGAGCCATTTAGACCATTATGAAAACTTCTTGACTGGTAAATATTTATTTACCGCTAGCAGAATGAGTCTATCATAATATAGACCAATTTAGACCATTATGGAGACTTCATGTGTGGCAAATATTTATTTATCGCCAGCAGAATGAGTCTATATCAAAAAATAGACAGATTTGGACCATTATGGAGACTTCTTGAGTGGTAAATATTTATTTACTGCCAGCAGAATGAGTCTATATCAAAAAATAGACCGACTTAGACCATTATGGAGACTTCTTGAGTGGTAAATATTTATTTACCGCCAGCAGAATGAGTCTATATCAAAAAATAGAGCGATTTAGACCATTATGAAAACTTCTTGACTGGTAAATATTCATTTACCGCCAGCAGAATGAGTCTAAATCATAATATAGACCGATTTAGACCATTATGGAGACTTCTTGTGTGGCAAATATTTATTTACCGCCAGCAGAATGAGTCTATATCAAAAAATAGAGCGATTTAGACCATTAGGAAAACGTCTTGACTGGTAGATATTTATTTACCGCCAGCAGAATGAGTCTAAATTAAAACATCGTTATGACAATATCCTTGCGTCATGACGTCATTTTCATTATTGACCTAGGTTTTTTTTCTTTATTTTCATTATTAACCTAGGGAGAGAAATTCAATTTTTTCCGAGAAAAATAGATTGAATAATGACTACTTCTCAGGTTAGTAGTAAAAAAATATAATTATCAGCTCACAATTTTTTCATATTGTAACAATCGTTTTTTGTTCGTGCGTTGCTCTGTTTGATGAACAATAAATAGGTAGATGAAAAATTTGATTTTTCGAAAGTTGGTTCCTCTAATTATTATCTGAAAATGATAAGTATATTCATAGATTTTCATGCATAATTAACTTGATTGAAAATAGAAATAATATATAACATTTCTCTGGTAGCTCGGTATAATCGCATTTTTCCGAAACAGGCAAGTTGAAAAAATTAAAAATATGGTAAATAATTAGCAACAAAATAGCAACAAATTCCCCACTATTCTTTTTTTATTCTGCTGAGAAATTGATTTTTTTTCTGCTAGCTTGATATCAAGCTGGCAGAATCCCATTTTTTCGAAATTGGCAAGAGTAAAAAAATCAAAAATATGGTAAATAATTAGCAACTAAATAGCAACAAATTCCCCACTATTTTTTTTTTGTTCTGCTGGGAAATTAATTTTTTTTCTGCTGGCTTGATATCAAGTTAGCAGAGTCGCATTTTTTCAAAATCGGCAAGAGTAAAAAAATCAAAAATATGGTAAATATTTAGCAACAAAATAGCAACAAATTCTCTACTAAATTTTTTCGAATTCTGCTGGGGTTGTCATGCTAGGTTGACAGACATTGATATTTTCTATAAAATAATGCTCTTCTTTAGACTATATTCAAATTTGAAATATTTGCTTTAAAAACGCGGTGTTGCCGCGTTTCGCAAAATGTTACGCTTTTCAATTTTTTTAAATGGGACCTCCTGTAAATTTTCGAGTTTTTAGATAGCCTTTTAAAAGACAAATTTAACGATATACTGGACATGGATCTGTGATGCACCGTTTCGACCGGATTGGCGTTTATCTTCAGTTCTAGCACAATATCTCATGTCATCCCAGTTGAATGAAAAAAATTTCTAATTTTGTAGCAGATTAGCTAAAATAGTGCTTTTTATGCATTAATGGTGGCATTATTGAACAATTTCTATACATTAATAAAGCACGTTAATAGATGGTCGAAGGAAAATAGACATATGTTTGTTATTCACCGGGCGACTTGGACAGATGAAATATTGTGCCAGAACTGAAGATAATTGCTAATCAGGCCGAAACGGTGCATCACAGGCCCACTTCCAGTATATCGTTGAATTTGTCTTTCAAAGGGCTATCCAAAAACTTGAAAATTTACAGGTCCCATTTAAAAAAATTGAAAAGCGTAACATTTTGCAAAACGTGGCAACACCGCGTTTTTAAAGCAAATATTTCAAATTTGAATATAGTCTAAAGAAGAGCATTATTTTATAAAAAATATCATGCAAAAAAAAGTTTTAAAAGTTTATGAGTCACATAATAATGACTGTTGAAAATTACCCCAAATCCTGAAGATAATCGCTAATAAGTTCGAAACGGGTTATCACAGACACATAACCAGTATATCGTTGGATTTGTCTTTCAAAGGGCTATGTAAAAGTGTATCAAAATATAGGGTGATCTATTAAAAAAAGGGAAATTTTATTTGTCCACCCTGTATATAGTAGAGTGACAACAAGAACAATACAAAAAAGTTGTAGATAATTTTATCAGAAACAACTTTTGTATTTAAGTTTTTTTAACAGCCCTTGTAAATTTCGGGATAAGGTATAGGCCCCTCTTAAACGGGCCACCCTGTACATTAAAATACAAGTTTCATAAGACGTCATTTTATCGCACGAGCCCTATATTAAAGGGCTCATATTTCCTGCTTACATACTTTAGGTTGGTAACACTACATGCCAAATATAGAAATCTTCTATTATAAAATAGCGAATGACAGTTTGATGGCCATCAGTCAGTCAGTGTCACCAACCTCCGATAAGTAAAAAAGGAGTGTCACAAAGAGCTTCTTTTCGAAACTACTTTTAGTGTCGAAAATACTTCGATATGACACCAAAATAGAAAAAAATAAGTATATGAACGAAAATTGAGAAAAATGTCGTAGTGTATTATATCGTTGGATTCGCTTTGAAATACTGTATTTAGTAATGTTATGAAAGTGATATGTTTCTATTCTACTTTTTGAGCTAGGGCAAAAATACTGAAATAATAAATAATCAAAAAAGTTTACAAAGATAAAATTGAGTTTGTATTTTTCTGAAATTAAGTAAAGTATGTAGAGTCATTTTAGGATGATCATGGCACTCTAGTTAAAAAAATAAAATTTAATTTAAAAATAAAATTTGGACAAAAATCGATTCAAAAGTGGTGCATTAGGATGTAAAACGATCTGTAGAATCCGAAAAACAAAAAATATACAGGGTGTGCTATTTAAAAATCAAAAGTTGCTGTCATTTCCGGTGAAACCGGAAGTCGGGAAAACTTTTCATAAATGCATAAAAATGGCGTTTGGTTAGAATATCAACTCTACCAAGTTTCGTTGATATCGATAAATAAATAAAAAAATGGCAGCCGGAAAGTGATCTCGTGGGCACCCGGTACAATATTAGTGGTAATGCATAGCGTGAAAGAATATGTCATATATCAATTTTAATCAAAAGATCGTAATATTATAGTGTCACGGCTTTGGATTGCCTGACATAAATCTTGGGTTCATTTCGTTTATTCCAAAAATCAAAGTCCAATTAGCACAGCAATAATTTATTCCACGTAACAATACACTCTGACACTAATTGCTTTAATAACTTACTCAACAATTAAACTCTTTACAACAATAATCACTATTTAGCTCGTATCACAGTCAAACTTTAACTTAACTTACCAACCAATGCCGGCCTTTTTATATACAGTGTGCGCCATAAAGTTGGGTACATATGCGAAAATTCTTAATTATTTTTTTTTTTCAAAAAACTTTTTTTGGGGATCGTTAGGGCATGTTCGATAACCAAAAAATCGATTATGACACATGTCATGTTATTTTTCTGATGACCAGAAAATGTGGAAAAAGGGACATGGGTACAGTTATAGCGACACGACCGGTAACATTTTAATTTTGCTCTTCCCATTAAATGAGTAATTCAGCGTTTTAACTGGTAACACACAAATATTATTTTAGAGCTGACTTAATTGATTGGATATTAATTACCTTACTCTGCATCTTTTTAGATAATTTCAGGCACAGCCAGACAAGATTTTGCTCCTTATCATTTGTCTAATGATTTAGTTGACCATTGCAGATGAATATTTATTGAACAATGCCTGGTTATCTTATTCTTGTTGTCCTTAAAAGGAATATACATAAATTATCAATTTCATTAGTCGATAGCCAACATTGTTTTGATTTTCAAATAAAAAGGGGTTATGTCCAGTTAATTGTCATTCAATTTTATTTTCGCGCCAGCTCATTTCGAAGGATTAATTCCTTTAGTTTTCACTCCCTCTCTGTCTCTCTCTTACTGGAGGATTTCATTTCTTTTATTTACCTGTTATCGAGTACCTATATCGATCAATTTGCTGGTACTTTGGTTTTGATCGCGTAGGGTTGGGTTTTTCTATAAATGTCGATATAATTGGTGTCATGTTAGAGAAGGCATGGACAATATTATTTAATAAGTGAAGTTATTTATAGATTTTAACGAGAATAGTGTTTTCCTGATTTGTGTGGATTGAGTCGGTTCCGTTTGTTGAGTCCCTTTGGAGGTTTCGCTGACGACTATCGATATCTTTGTCGTTATCTTTCAATCCTTCCTAAAGTGTGGAATGTGGAATTCGATAGAAAAAAATGTAACATAAAAAAAAAAGTTAGTGCGTAGAAATTTCTGGTTTAGGGTCCCAAAAATCGTACAACGGTCTTTTCCATTTCGTCCAGCGACAAGAACACTTTGGCTTTGGCCTGAAGGATAGTTTTTTTAGCCGGTTGACCATAAAGAAAATTAAGTGATTTTCTCTATTTAATTAGGATCCGGTCATCCAGATAATTTCAATTTTGGTTTTGCCAGTCTAGTTTTGGTTTTTGTTACCTTTTGGCAGCCAAATCACCTTTCTAAGGGATTTATCTATTTCTTCTAGTCGGTAAGTCCACCATTTTGTGAATTTGTATTGTTGTAAATTAATTAGTTCTATTCTTACAATAGAATATCATTCACGTCGCTTGGATTGAATTGCTTGAGCCTAGACTCTTAGAGCCTTGATTTTATTGTTGCTCGTTACTGTGAACTTCCAAATTGGATCAGCCAGCGTAGGTGAAATTAGAGTTCCATGACGTTCCTTTCACCTTCAACCTTTGAGCTGTGGCCCTCAAAAATCCACGAGGTAATTATAATTGCAATTTTCCATTTTAATGTTTTATTGGGGGACCATTCTATGCCACATTGATTGGTAGACTTATAGTTTTTTTTTATTTTAATATTTTTTTGGCAATGCAACTTAATTTAACGAATTGAACTCATTATATTTGGTAAATGGGTTAAAACTTGGGAATTGAAATGTACAATTTCATATCCCAAGTGGCATAATTTCAATGGGGATTTAAGGGTAATTTATTTACTCATTGGTGCTTTCTTTAGGGTCTTATGGTACGGTTTTATGCTACCGTTTTCGATAACGCAACTCAGTGGATGTTTTGATGGTATGCAGTACCCACCACTGTATCTGAATAGCAAAGACTCGGCGAACTAGTTTTCATTGATGAGATAGATCATCTGGTACGAGTGTGAAATCCCAGACCCATTGTTAATTGTCGGCATAAAGCTAAGTAGTTTAGTGTAATTTTTTTTTATTAATTATTTAAAAATATCGTATATGGCTTAGGTAACTTTAGTTACTCACATTTAAGTAAACATTTGACCCCATTTATTTGCGGAGTGATCACTGACGCTGGGTGTGTGTTAATTCGCACTTATTGGTTATTTTAGTTTTAAGTATAGCTCTCTGCTTACATAGGTATTCATACATATCAATACCGACAGACAGTTTTCTTAAATCTGACTATGAGGAAGCCTTTAGGTTCTTTATTCCTGCTAGTCGTCATACTAGCCTCTGAATACTTGTCAATCATTATTTAATCAATTAATCACCGTAACTTGTACTAAATCAATACTTAATATTCAATAAATACTGATTTTGTTGTATTGCCAATTACCTGCTTTCTTTGTCTTTTTGCTTATCCAATTATTTTCTTACATTTCAGGCATAATAATTTGGTTTGTACTTTAGTTCAACCTGCAGTCATCGCAGGACTTTTCCGATTTAGTTTCAAAAATTGGTGGCGCACGAATCCACGAACCGGGCACGTGGACACTTTAACAAACTCTGTTGAACTAAGGTCGCAATCCAAATAAGGTTACATTTTGGTAATTGATTTTTCTTACGTAAAATAAAAGTGTTACAACGACCGGACGGTATTTTCTAATGTATGACCTTCAAGTGTGTATTTCGCAAAACAATCGATTCGTTTGATATCAAACTTATGTAGTTTAGTGTTTAGTTGAATAAAGCTATTTTTGAAATAAAATTAATATTTTCGATTTTCCATTTAATGGTATGGGTAAAATAAGTAGTTTTATTTTTGTTCTCTGATTTGCTTCAAAATCGGCATGTGGAGTTCTTTTTGAATTCTGAACAACTTTTTCTTATAAAATTTTTTGATATCTTGTCAAATTTACCCGTTTTTCGACATCAATATCAACTTTTTTCAAAATTCCCGCTTAACCGATAATCGCATGACATGTGTCATAATCGATTTTTTGGTTATCGAACATGCCTAAACGATCCCCAAAAAAAGTTTTTTTGAAAAAAGGAATAGAATTTTCTCATATGTACCCAACTTTATGGCGCACACTGTATATCCCTAAATCTATACATGAACAATCTAGAATGCACACGACAATTAATCTTCTAGAAAACGCTCCAAAAATCCCGCTTAATTGGATTCTTGACATCCTGGCGGTGTAACACTGTCCTCCTCTTAAGGTTGATCGTCCCGATTAACTTCACACCCATGATATTTCGTAAACCTGTCCAGATGTACAACTTTCATCTTACTCCTGGTGTTGCGTTGGACTCGATAAACCAAATCATTGATCCTCTTGATTATTCTTGGTCCTTCCCATGCTGAAGACAATTTCGACGATACTCCTTCCTTTCTAGCTGGATTATACAGCCACACCAAATCACCTTTTTGAAATCCGGCTGAATTGGCTTTCAGGTCGTATCAGGTCTTCATCCAGGGACGTAGCGAAGGCCTCTGGTTTGGGGGGGGGGGGATGACATTCCTAATTTTCCCAACATCACATGTAGCGAATGAGTCGGAGTATAAAAAGGCTACACAAAAGATAAACGCGCATCTGTATTGACGTCACAAGGGTATCGGCGCTTGACAAGAGTAACCGCGCAAATACAATGACAGTTTTCACTTTGCAGGCAGACCCATAGTGGAGATAAAATGGCAACTGCTGCTTTTCAGTTTGTTCCACTCCCCATTTCTTGTCCAACGTGACAACGTTGCAATCCCCACTTACAGAGAGACGGCGTCAGCGAGGCGGAACGACTCGGGCAACCATTATTATTATTATCGAATCACTTCTTGTTGGAATGTCATTATTTTTATAAAAATCATATTGTAATACCAAAATATCGATTATATTGTTGAGTAATAATTTTAAAACAAATAATATGTTGTAAATAATAAAATGAGTATGAAAATTTCGTTTTGATAACTGTGTGGCGGACAGGTGGTCCTTCGGAATTATCGTCAAAATTCAATCACAACATTAAACATGGTCACTTCGACACGGATGTGAAATGGCGGCGTAAATGGAAACAACAGACCAGTCAGTGGTGAGACCGTTTAAATTTTATTCCTAATTTCCCATTTTTTATCAATCCAGCAAGTTTGGACAAGCATCTATATCGAAAAATAATCGTAAATAATCGCAATAAATCGTAATTAATCATAATTAATCGGATAAAATCGTAATTAATCGTAATAAATCGTAATTAATCGCAATAAATCGTAATAAAAACATAATAACGTAAATTAGTTGAACAAACGAATCGTATATTTTTAAGAAATCGCCTAAAAAACGCAAGCAGGTTCATACTTGTTGACTTGACTTATTTAAATCGTATAAAACAACAATAATTATTTATATTTTATAATCGAAAACGTAGGTAGAGTTGCCAGGTTTAATGAATCATCAGCTAAAAAGCTCAAAAAAATCGTATCGAACGTAAAATTAATTTTTAATCATAACGTAAACCGTAAACGTAAAAATATCAGTTAATTATGTCTGCTCGTAAGAAAAATGCGAAAAAATTGCCGAAAGAGGTTGTTGACACCAATGAAATTGAATTTCAAGAATTATGGCACACAAGAGAGGTAATTATAGAAAGGTTAGATAGGTTTATAACATTTTTGAACAAACAATCGAGCATAAGCGTATCAAATATAGACAAATTTCAAATCGAATGTCGGTTAAAAAGCGTCGAAGATGATTTTTCCGACTTCGACAGAATACAGACACGTTTGGAATTTATTCATAAAGAAACGAAAAATGATAGATTAGAAACTGAATCCTTATTCTATGATAATATTTCACACGCAAAAAAATTAATAGCTCAAGTTCATGAAATAGATAAAAAACAAAGCGGCAATGCTTCCAGCGGGCAGTTGAGCTCCTGGGGGGAAGAGGTACAGCCACAAGGCGCGTTACGCGTGGTTGCCAGCTCCAAACTACCGGACCTTAATCTACCTACATTTCATGGTAAGTATGAAAACTGGTATAGTTTTAAGGATGTTTTTAGATCAGTAGTAGATAGTAGACTGGACGTAAGTGAAATAAATAAACTTTTGATATTGAAATCGTGTTTAAAAGATGATGCAGCCAATTTAATTGAATCCTTAGAACTAATTGAAAGCAATTATACTATAGCCTGGGACATTTTAAATCAATGGTATGATCATAAAAGAGCAATTATAAATACCCACGTAAACGCCATTCTATTCAACCTTCCCACTGTAAACCGCGAATCCCCAATTCATTTAAGAAAATTATTAGATACCTTGCATCAACATTTATCGGCCCTTGAGAAATTAAAAATGCCCATAGAGCACTGGGATACCCTACTCATTCCTATAATTTTGCAAAAAATTGACGATCGTACAAAAAAGGAATGGGAAAGTAAACAAACTGATCAAAATAACATGCCTACATTGAAAGAACTAAAAGACTTTTTAACCAAAAAATGTTTTAATATGGAAGCGGTATCATGTATCGATCAAACCAAAAAATTCCCACAAAATAATGTACCCAGTTTTAATGCTCAAAAACATAATTTTCAAAATCAATACCAAAAAAGAGTTTCTTGTCCAATCACGCAGCAAAACGAAATTAACAATACCGTGAAACAAAATTCAAATTTATGTTCTTCATGCAATCAAAACCATTTTTTGTATCAATGCCCCACATTTTTGAATTTACCCCTGAACGAAAAATATAACGAAATTAATAAAAATAATCTGTGTAGCAATTGTTTAAGACCTGGACATTCAAAAATAAACTGCTTCGCAAAAGGTTGTAAAAAATGCAATTTAAAACATAATTCTGCTTTACACGTAGATAATTATCGGCAAAATTCTCAAAATTCAATGCAAAATAATAATTTTCAAAATAACAATTTTCAAAATAACAATTCAAACAATTTTTCCCAAAATCAAGTAAATTCAGGATACCGAGCAAATGAAACCTGCAACAATGTATTGCTACAGAACGCGCAGCCGATACACGCAGCACGTTCTAAGAATTTCCAGTACAACCGCACTGGTTGGAATACACGACACACATCACAAAGCGAAGACGCCCGTGAGCCCGGTTTGAATGCAAGGAGCGAAAGCACAAACATCCAAAGAGCTCGACCAGGTGCTCAGCCAACGATGTGCGTAATCGGCCAGAATACAACCGAATCGACTGAAAATAATGTAGAACCAGAAATGAACGCAGACGTTTACGATCAAAGAATATTCACTCACGCGACCATTTATACAAATCAATGCTTACTTTCAACGGCTATAGTTTTAATTCTAGATAATCAAACTACATGGGTAAAATGTAATGCACTCTTGGATAACGCATCCCAATCTAATTTAATGAGTCAAAATTTATGTAAAAAACTTAATTTAACGTACGAAAAAATCAATATACCTTTATCAGGAGTAGGACAAATCGAGACAAAAATTATTGGTAGGACGAATACGTGCATAAAATCAAGATTTAACGATTTCCAAGCAAAATTGCAATTTTTGATATTACCGAAAGTCACTGAAAAATTACCGTTGATAGGATTTGAAAAAACGCAAATAAAATACCCAAAAAACTTGAATTTAGCGGATGAACAATTTAACGTACCAAAAGAAATAGAATTATTGATCGGGGCAGGAATATTTTTTGAATTGTTAAAAGAAGGCAGAATGAAGTTAGGAAGCGACGAACCCATTTTACAAGAAACGTATTTGGGATGGATTATTACCGGGAATATAAATTTTAGTCTAAACGCAGCCGTGAATAAAAAACAAAGACAAGTATGTAACGTAACAGCGACCGTATCAAATCGACAATTGCAAGATTCCTTAACTAAGTTTTGGCAAATCGAAGAGTTGGAAACGAAACATAATTTATCGAAGCATGAGCAGTATTGCGAGGATTATTTTAAAGAAACCACGAAACGAGACGAACAAGGTGTTTTTACCGTAAAATATCCTTTTGATCAAGATTGTCAACAAGAGTTAGGCGATTCAAAAACAATGGCAATAAAACGGTTCAAAAGTTTAGAAACGAGATTTGCAAAAAATAGCGATTTAAAAGAACAATACATAAGTTTTATGCGTGAATATGAGTCACTAGGACACATGACATTTCAAGGAACGTTAGACATGGATAAATCGATCGAAAATCAGTCGTATTTTTTACCACATACAGCCGTATTGAGAGAGCAATCATTAACTACAAAATGCCGTGTAGTGTTCGACGCAAGCGCGAAAACTAGTACAAATATATCGTTAAATGACATAATTTTACCTGGACCAACGATCCAAGATGATCTCTTCTCGATATTACTCAGATTAAGACTAAGAAAAAACGTGCTAAACGCAGACGTCAAAATGATGTACAGGTGTATTAAAATCGATCCAAGTGAACGTAGTTATCAAAAAATCATATGGCGAGAAAATCCTGAAGAAAACGTGAAGGTTTACGAGCTAAATACAGTTACATATGGGACATCAAGCGCACCTTTTCAGGCAACTCGATGTTTGCAGGAATTGGCCATTCAAAATCAAAAAGAGTACCCACAAACATCAAAAATAATAAAGACATCATTTTACATGGACGATTTACTGACAAGCTTAGACTCAGAAGAAGAATGCATAGAAACGTATCACGAAATCTCGAAAATTCTATCAAGCGCGAATTTTGTATTAAGGAAATGGTCGTCGAATAATAAAAACATTTTAAATTATATATTGAAAAACAGTGATTGCACGGATGAGAAATTAGTTTTATTCCATGATCAAAAAGAACTCAAAACGTTAGGAATTACTTGGAACGCGAGTAGTGACGTTTTGAAATATGCAATAAACATAAACATAAATGAAAATAAAATCACAAAACGCACGATTTTATCGGTTATCGCGCAAATATTTGACCCTCTAGGATTAGTGGGCCCAGCAATAATTAGAGCAAAATTAATAATACAACAGCTATGGCATCTAAAAATTGACTGGGATCAAGACATTCCTACGGACTTGAAAAATATATGGTTAGAATTTATAACGCAAATAGAACATCTACACCACGTAGAAATCGAAAGACATGTTTTACTACCAAATGTACAAAAAATCGAGCTGTATGGTTTCTGCGACAGTTCTGAAAAAGCGTACGGCGCCTGCATATACTTAGGCTCAATCAAGGATAATAACAAAATAGTAAGATTATTGACGGCAAAATCGAGAGTAGCGCCTCTAAAAAAGCAAACGCTACCAAGGCTCGAGCTGCTATCAGCGCACCTTTTAGCAGAACTTGTACATAAAGTAAAAAACACCCTAGATGTGACTATTTCTAGCACAATTTATTACACGGACTCGACGATCGTATTAGCATGGCTTAGACACGAACCTTGTCATTTAAAAACGTTCGTGGCTAACCGCGTATCAAAAATATTGGAAATTTCGAAAATTGACGAATGGCGACATGTTAGAAGCAAGGATAATGCGGCGGATATTATTTCGAGAGGACTCAATCCTAAAGAATTATGTAACAATAAGATTTGGTTTAACGGACCAGAATTTTTACAAAGAGAAACCTTAAATGATGAAAATATTGAATTCAAACCAAATTTAGAAAACTTACCAGAATTGAAAGTAAACTCAGTAACATTACATACGCGTGAAAATAAAAATCAAAATGATACCGAATTTGACATTTTTCAAATGTTTTCAACCTTCTCAAAGTTGCGAATGGTTGTTGGCTACATTTTCAGATTTAAAACTCAATGCATAAAACGGACCAAATATTACTATAAAGTTTTGACAGTTAATGAATTAAAAGAAGCAGAACAGAAATTAATCAAAATTGCTCAAAATCAAAAATTTAAACTAGAAATTCAAAATCTGAAATCCAACACCAACATAAATAAAAACAGTGAACTTTTCAATTTAAATCCCTTTTTAGACGAGCAAAACGTTTTAAGAGTTGGCGGTAGGATAAGAAAATCAAAATTAATTAAATTTGAACAAAAACATCCCATAATTTTACCGTACAAACACAGATTGACATTTTTAATTATTCTTGACCAGCATTTAAAAAATATGCATGTAGGCACTCAAAATTTGCTTTCAATTATAAGACTCACATTTTGGCCTATTAAAGGAAAAAACGCAGTTAAACAAGTTTTGAGATCGTGTATAACATGTTACAAAGCAAATCCAAAACCTTGCAAATTTTTAATGGGTGACCTTCCTAGTGAAAGAGTCACACCAAGTAGACCTTTTACCCACTGCGGAGTTGACTATGCAGGACCAATTTTCGTAAAACAAGGTTTATTGCGCAGAAGTCAACCAGTAAAAGCATATATATGCATATTCGTGTGTTTTGCAACTCGCGCGATTCGCATCGAATTAGCTACAGATTTAACAACGGATAGTTTTTTGAACGCTTTAAAAAGATTTTGTGCTAGACGCGGAAAACCGACTAACATTTATTCGGACAACGGGTTGAATTTTGTTGGTGCCAAGAACTATTTTGTTGAGCTTTATAATTTAATAAACGATCAGAAACATATTGAAAAGATTACACGTTTTTTAGCTGATGATCAAATAACTTGGCATTTTATACCCGCGAGATCGGCTCATATGGGTGGCCTTTGGGAGGCTGCTGTTAAGTCAGCAAAGTACCACCTCAAGCGAGTTTTAGGTGAATCTTTATTAACATTCGAGGAAATGTATACTTTGCTAGTCCAAATAGAAGCGTGTCTAAGTCCGGTATTCATAGTGCCTACTTGAGTGCTGAGGATTCCTTGAAGGTGACCTTGGCAGTAAATTGTCTTGCAGAGTCAAAATTGTCAAGGCGTCCTTACGCCGCTCATGCGTATTTTGGCACATTTCCTTCCTTGACTTGAGGAAAGTTCAGAGGTCCCTTGAGACTGGTTTTCTAACCTATTGGTGACAGCACGTGAACCTAATTGGCGACAGTACGTGAACTGTATTTCATTGATGTGCAAAGTTTATTATAAGTATTGTAATTAGTATGGATGAGCTGGAAAATTAATTTGCAGAGATAAATGTTGCTCATGATGATAACCGTGTGTGGCTAAATTCAGCTGGTATAGGCACCGTGGTGGAATGGTAGAAAAAGCAGTATTGAATTTAACAGGCATTAGCATGCATTAGTGAGTTAATAAATCACTGCATCCGTGGTATTGCAACATTTTGGTGAATTTAGCCACACGCGGATTGTGCTGCGGAGGCCAAGAAGGTACATTCAAGAATCGAGACATGCAGAATCCATTAGGATTCTAAATTGAAGAAGTGGTCCATTTCTCAAAGTGGAGTTGAAATTCCAAAAGAATACACAAAGTCTTCCTCCACAAAATACTTTGAGCAAGTTAAAGCGCTCTTCATGTTTCGAGGCAATAAGTCCTCTTCATCAGAGGCAAGTTCGCTCACATATTACAAAAGAACAAAGTATTTTAGGTCGCTAGACTTCGCATTTGGCAGAGGAAAAAGAAACAGAAAGTTGAAACATCAAAAAATTAATAGATTAATTGTATATACACGGCCGGTGTAAAAAAAATAGTGTACCGGACTTCGAGGGGTAATACTACATATGAAAATAAGAAAAAAAATTCCTATGAACATGCCCTAAGATGCTCCCTGAAGAAGTTACAGCCCTTCAAATGGTAGATGAAAATAATAGATTTTATTTATTTTCACAAATATTGCATCAGTGCCAAACTATTTTCCTTGAAATTTGGTATTCTCGCATACATTTCGATACCAAAGCGAATGGTGATAGTAAAAAAAATCGTAACAGTTCCGAAAGGGTAGTTTCAATAAGGGTAGAGGGTAGTTTACTCACAAAACAAAAAAGTATCTTAGGGCATATGTTCATAGGAACTTTTTTCATTATTGTCATATGTAGTATCACCCCTCGAAGTCCGGTTCCTACACAATTTTTTTACACTCTGTATAATTCTCGTTATCTTTGATTTTTAATAATAATTGACTTCGCTACGTAATATTATCCTTATTTTGTCAATTATTATTCTTATATCGCGAAGCAACTTCATGGTTGTCGGTTATCTACAAAATGGTCAAGGAAATACAATTTTCATCCCGGGCAGCCTGTTTTCCCTACAATAATGGGCTTGTTTGGATTTAATTCAGAATAAGGTCTGAATTGAACTGCGCTTGCGCATTTGTTTATCTATGTTCTTTATATAAAAATAGGCAAGCGCAGTTTAATTCAGAACTGATTCTGAAATAAATCCGAACAAACCTAATATGGCGTCTATTTTTTTATTTTCAACTATGACTCTATCTGAACCAAGAACATTTTCTCAGTCTCAGTGTACTTGATCGCCATAATTACTTGCGCATAAATTCCACAGACAAATCACTATTTCTACAGCTATCTGACCTTTTTCGCATAGAACCATATATTAATAATGACCACTTAATGACAATAACAATAGACATTTCGTAGAAACCGTTGTTGCCAGTTGCAAAACTTAAGCCAAGGCTTCCTTCAATAAGGATTCTTTAATTCGCTACTATGAAACGCCCAAGTCGCATACCACGAAGGCGTCCTTATTCAAGGCGACCTTCAAGTCACGAGGAGTCCTTAATTTGAGGTGTGACTGAGAATACGGGCCTAATAAATTCCCGGCCATTAACCTCTTTATCACATGACTCCGACGATTACTTACCTTTGACTCCCTCCCATTTCTTGATTGGAGACAACATCGCTGGTCCTCCAGAACGTGAATTTACCCACATGACGATGTCAAGACTGAATAGATATCAACGACTCCAAGCAATCTATCAACACTTTTGGGACCGATGGTCAAAAGATTATTTGCACCAGCTGCAAGTTAGAACCAAGTGGAAAGAAGAAGTCAAAGAACCACTCCTTAAAGTGGACGCGCTAGTTTTGTTAGTGGAAGAAAATGTGCCACCACTAAAATGGCCCTTAGCTAGAGTGACAGAGCTACATAAAGGAGGTGACAACATTGTTCGAGTAGTATCAGTTCGTTTACCCAATGGCAACGTGACTAAACGAGCTATTTCAAAAGTTTGCATTTTGCCAATTGATGGTGAAGATGATGAACCGCAAGATTAGTTCTCATCTCGAAGGTTTAAAGACCTTGACAGTTATAGACATTGACGAGTTAGTTCCAGTTTTCCCTGGTTTGACCACTGTTATTTTGAAAAGTGGACTTTTCAAGGCGGGCGGCATGTTCCACTCCCCATTTCTTGGCCAACGTGACAACGTTGCAATCCCCACTTACAGAGAGACGGCGTCAGCGAGGCGGAACGACTCGGGCAACCATTATTATTATTATCGAATCACTTCTTGTTGGAATGTCATTATTTTTATAAAAATCATATTGTAATACCAAAATATCGATTATATTGTTGAGTAATAATTTTAAAACAAATAATATGTTGTAAATAATAAAATGAGTATGAAAATTTCGTTTTGATAACTGTGTGGCGGACAGGTGGTCCGGAATTATCGTCAAAATTCAATCACAACATTAAACACAGTTTTTAGTTTTGTTCGCAAAACTTGTCGAATCCGCATGGCCTCAATTAATTTTCGAAACATTCAGAACACGCACTGTGACTCTACGAGAAAAACTGCCACTGCGGCAAATACACTGCGTTCCGCAGGACCAAAACTGCGTCGTCACGCTGCGAAGTAATACGCGCATTACCTATTCTTACTTGGGTTCACAAAAACTCGCCGTGAGTCACGCTCTCTCACTTGGTTTGTATCAATCGTTCGTCGGCTGTCATTATCATTCGCTGTCTTTCTCCGTCTCTCTACGTTATATCTTTCTTCTCTCTCGTCTCTCGTGTGCCGAAATTTACTAAAACGTGTTACTCCATTCTCGTCCAAATCAGACCGCCGCGTAAGAAGTTTCACTTCAGAAAAATCATGTGTAGCATCGTACACGTGTTAAGAAGTGAAACTTTTTAAAAACTATTTATTTAACTCAAGAACACCAGGATTCAGAGTTATGCTGAAATCTGAATACCGAGCGAAGAATGCGCAGAACGCAGAAGGCAACATAATATTAGAAGTTTAGATTACCTAATATATCTACTATATAGCACTAGTGGTGCTAATGCTACTACTGCCACAAGTGTCACGTGCCACTGCCACAGGCTAATGGCGTTAGTGCAGTGCAAAGTGCAACGCAAGAAATTATCTGCGACCATTGGGATTTCGTCATTCTGTTGACCGGTGATTTTGCAATTCATCACAACCCCCCCCCCCCCCCCCCATGGCTTTGTCCCTGTCTTCATCCGAGCATTGGCTAGTTGAATATGCTCCCGAGCAAAATCATGGATACCCAGAAGTCGTGCCCTTACTTCGTCGGCATAGTCTCGAATTTCTTTTCGTTCTTCTTCAGGTATCCCAAACATCAGATCGCAAGGTAACCTGAGTTCTCTTCCAAAAACGATTTGGATTGAGTTTCAAGTTGGCATTCCGGAAGCGGTCAAAAACTTCTTTCAGGTTATTGAGATGTTCTTGGAACGAATTTCCCATGATCATGACATCATCCAAATATACCAGGCAAGTTCTCCATGTAAGGCCTGCATCAAGGTGTCTATATCTAATTTGAATTTCACAAAATGTCGCTTATCTGGTAGGTCACAGTTCGATATTTGCTTAAATGGTTCGAGAGTTCCAATAAGGTCTTCTTTTATTCTTACTGTTTCGGAAGAAACATTGGCAATTCTTATCATAATGTCTCCATTTGTTCTTTCTAGAGTCTTCCCAACAAGAAATCTTTCTGGTTTATCTCCAATAAAATTACGTGTTAGGCCAACGCAGCACCCAGGGTTTGTTTCTAATCTTCCGCAAATGATCTTCTCAGTACTTCCAGGAATCCTCACTGGTGTTGTGGCCAAGATCTTAACGGCTTCGGATTCTTCTTGTGTTGTTAGGACAATTTCTTCATTACCAAATTTAAGGATGTTCATGGTAGGATCAAATCCATTCCCAAAATATTCATCTTCTATAGCGGCAACTAATGTTATGTGCCTGAAGGTGGAAGATCCAAAAGTAAGCTCAATCATAGCTTCTCCTTGAACTAGTGCAGATTCGCCGGTGACTGTTCCTAGTGACAGGTTTCTAGTGAACGGTTGGATTGTCCGAGACTTGACTAGTGTTCTTCTAATTATGGAAACTTAAGCACCCGTATCAAAAGTGATGGTTTTCAATTCTCCATCACTTTGTCCTATGAATTTTAATCCTCTATAATATAATTTATAATGACTGCCCATTGATTTTATGTAAACAACCCTGGGGGCTTCGTCATTACTAACCAGCATTCGCCCCTCCATGCTGGTTAGTTCTCGTTTCCTTGTCTGTTATTAGGGCTGGCGTCTCTTGATCTCGAAAAGCGTTGGAAACGATCCCTTGATGGAGAGGACATTCTTACTCTACAATCTCGTTGAATATGCCCAAGCTTATGACACCAGTAGCACTCTATTCGGTTTCTCGGGGTTTGTGTTTGTCCGGAATCGTTTCCCATTTTTCTGTCTTCTAGTAACAGTTTCTCCATTCTCTACATGAACTTGACAAGCACAAAGCCCTCAAAGTGATTTGAAAAGTGCTTGAAGCACATCAAAAGTGCTTGGGGTGCCTTGAAAAGGGCTTCAAGCTCTTTAAATGTGTTTCAAGCTCTTTAAATGTGCTTGAAGCTCTTTTAATGTGCCTAAAGCACTTTTAATTTGTAATAAAATTCTCAAAGTGGCATAAGCTACCGCGTACACTCATCACACAGAATTGGTATAGTAGAGACGAACTTTACATTTCACAGACTAGCAGTAGTATGTTTTTTTTTTTTGAGATGTAGTTCTGGGGTACTTGGGGTAGTTGGGGTACTACATGGTAAATCAATTTTAAGGTCTTCAAAATGTTCAATGGGGAAAAGTGAAAAAAATCCAGTGATAAAGTTAAATAGGGTACCAATATAAATTAATTATTTACTTATTTGAATAATAAGTTCATTCATTTTTTTTTTTTTAAATTCCATTCTAAGCTCAAACCCAAAACCTCCATTGTTAAGAGAGAAAAGACATAAGACGGTTCAAGTTCAAATAATAGAAAAAAAAATTAAGGGACAAAACACGATCGAAAATTTTTAAGTGGGGCATAGGTTGAATGATGGGTCAATTCAAATTCCTTTTAAAGTGCTTCAAGCCCTTTTAAATTGCTTCAAGCCCTTTTAAAGTGCTTCAAGCCCTTTCAAAGTGCTTCAAGCCCTCTTAAAGTGCTTTAAGCCCTTTCAAAGGGCTTCAAGCTCCCAAAAGTGCTTCAAGCCCTCTAAAAGTAATTGAAGCTCATTGAAAGGGCTTGAATTACTTTTTTCAATTACAAATTACTAAGCACTTTTCCAAAGTAATTGACTTTGCAAGCCCCAATTACAAATCTATAAAAGGGCTTGAAGCACAGGGCTTTCAAGTCCTCAAAGTGCTTCAAGCACTTTCGCAAGCACAAAGCACTCAAGCCCTGCCCAGCTCTGCTTGCACATCATCTTTAACTTGTTCAATCTTCTGGTCTAGGTTAGCGACAGTTCCTTGTAGGGTTTGAAATATTTTCTGCACTTGTCCAATGTCTTTTTGTCGTTCTTGTTGTCTTCTGGCCTCTTCTTGTTGTCGTCTAGCTTCTTCTTGTTTTGCTTTTTGTTGCCCGAGTTCTTCGTCTTGTTTTTCTCTCTCTCTTTAGGATCATTATTGTGTTTTTGGCTCAGTGTGTACTATTAGCCTTTTGAACTGAATTGAATTTGCTTTGAGCTACATTAGTTTGGGATTGGATTACCATAGGCTATATAACTGGGTTGGGGGAAGGGCTAGGATATGGGAATAGGAAAGGTGGGAGGGGCTGTGGAAAAAATTCTGTCCTTATTAAAATACATCAATGAAATCTCTTGGGTACTTAATCTTGTCCCAAACAGTGGAATTAATTATAGACTCAGCGACGAGTGGATTATTTTTGAAAGCAGCCTTTTTGTAAAAGTTGCTGACCATATTAATTGATAATTTACTGAAATGTTCAATATTAAGTTCTCTATGAAGCTGATTAATTTTAGTGTACCTTGGTGCACCCGTAATTATTCTTAAAATTTTATTTTGAAATCTTTGAAGTTTAATCTTATTGGTTTCAGACGTAGTGATCCACGTCGGAACTCCATACACTCAGAAAAATTATATGGGTTGATTCAACAAAAAAAAAAAATTGTTGAATAACAAATCCGATGATATTGTCAAATGAAACTACAATCTGTTTAATTTAATCAGAGCTTGAAAGTTATTTCTACCAATAAAAAATTGTTGCGACACAAAACTTGATTTAACTTAATAAATAGATATTATAACTATTGTTTTGCTCACTAACCAGGATTTTGGTTAAATTTTGTCAATTCATACCAGAAAATGTTTAATTCAGTTTTACCCATTATTGGATGGTATATTTAACAAATTTAATTGTTAAAAGTGACTATACTATTTTTGGAAAATTGAACTATTATTTAGTTCACTAACAGTTTTTTGTTAAAGTTTGTTAAACCAAACCAGTAAATGTTTAATGAATTTTCAACTATTAATACATGGGATATTTAACCAATTTTAATAGTTTAGTGACAATGATATTTAAGGCAAATTTAACAATTATTTAGTTCACTAACAGTTTTTTTTGTTAAACGGCTTCATCAAACCAAACTAGAAATTGTTTAAACTGCTTTTAACCATTACTTAATGGTAAATTTAAACCACAATGTGGTTAAGTTACCAAAGAAATTTGTTAACTAACAAAATTTTATTTAAAGTCAACCCTCTGATTTGCTACATCTACAAAATTATTGTCCAAAATGCTTTTTTTTGGTTGGATTTACCTATTATTGCATACAAAATTTGAAATTTATATCGGTTTTCCTTGCTGTGGTCGGATTCTGACCAGTAGGTATTTCGCCCTCGTCTAGTGCAGACACAAGACAAACAGGTGAAACCTTACGGAATACGGACTTGCATTGGTATTAATCCAGATTAATCACTGATGATTAGTGAATAATTCGTTCAAAGTGTTCGGACCCGAAGGGTAAGTCAGGATGAATAGCTTTCAAGAGAAATTATTCACAGATTCGCTTGTGGATTCTATCTACTAATTTGGTAAGAAAAAATATTTATGTTTATATCATTCAATAAAATATCTAACAAGTACCTACTTCTCTTATAGATACAAATAGATTTTTCGAACACAAAGGAAAATCATACAATTTAGTATAGAAATGGAGCAACTTTAGAAATCTGGCAGTACCAATAGGTATTCAACGAAAAAGTAAAATATAAACAGAACATAAATCTTCTAAAACTGGGTTGAACACAATGAATCCCGAAGGTAAAATCTTAATATTCTGTTTTTTTTACGCTGTACCTTCTTATTTTAAAGCTATTTTTGTTTACAGATTCTCCATGTAGTAAAGATGACATGATAGTTGCCTTATCAATCCACTCACTGTTGCCACCATGCATCAAACACGCCTTATAAAAAGAAAACAACAAGGTAATTGTTAATGTGTCATTACAAAAATAAATACCGCTACTTTGAACACTGTGTTTTAATTCGACGAAATTACCTGCCTACAAGTAGATAGACAAAAATAAGTTTGAACAACCAAAAAAAAATGTTAAGGTACCATCTAATGATACAGCAAACAAAAAATAGTTTTTCTACTGACATTTCATAATACGCTATTAAACGATTAAAATCTGTATTATAATGAACTTCATTACGATACAGATTTTCATTATAATACTAATTTTTAATATTATACAATGTTGATAGATGGCAGCCTTAGTTAAGATATTAAACATTTTTAACGGTAATTTTGCGTAAAACAATTATTTTGATAACTATAAAAAAGACTTCGAATTGTTTAAAAGTTACCTAAAGTTTGGGACAAAGAATAATTATTATGGAAATAATGAGTGATAAGGAAGAATTTTTACTTTTCTCATTATTATGCATTGTCAATAGATGGCGCCACCAGTTAAGAAATTTTGAATTTTTTTTTTTTTTGAATGATGACAGCACTCTGTTTATAGCTTTTCCATGGTAATTTAGCGAAATACAATAATTTCATGAAAAAAATACTTCGAATTGTTATTAAAAGTTACCTAATGTTTGGGATAAGGCATTATTATGAAAATATTGAGTGATAACGAAGAATTTTCACTAACACCTCCAGAAATTACAGAAAGGGCGACAAATGCAGGTAATAATATACTACCGGACAAGTCCAAGAAAATTTGCGAAAAATTATATGGACAATTTATGGATTGGAAACACCAAAAACACATCGTCCTTCTCAGAAAATGTTTTGATAGTATATTTTGAAGAATTACAACAAAAAATGAAACCTTCAACTGTATGGATTACCCAATTATAAAATCTCTATTCAAAGTTAAGCATAATGTTGACATATCTAAATATCATAAGTTTTATCAATGGCAGTAGAAAAAATAGTGTATGCAACTCTCATGTAATGGCCAAACATGCTCGTGTATTAATGGCTATCATTACATGATCATTGCATAATATACTATTATCAACTGAATGATTGGTATTGTACCTTCTATTTTGTTTCTAAAACAAAAAATTTTGGATACTGAACAATTATTCAGTTACTCAACTGAATAATTGTTACTGGGCATGAATAATTGTCATTATACACTCTATTTTGTTGCTACAACAAAAAATTTGGTTACTGAACTATTATTCTGGTAAAAATATGTTTAACTATTAATTTCTGGTTGTTATAACTATGAAGGTGGATAGGCGCATTTTCATATGCTCTTTTTGGTTGATTTGACCTATCATTTTCTTTGAGTGTAAGATATAACTGAACTGACAAATAATTTGTATATGATTACTTTGTTCTTAGTACTTAATGGGCTGTTTGAATTAATTACAGAGTAAATTGAGTTCATTTGCATATTGCCCTTTTTGATTAAGTATTTAATGTTTGGAGTCCATCTCAGACCTTTGTCGAAGGTCACCCCAAGGTATTTTACTTGATTCACCCAATTAATTGGGATTTGACTTATATTGACTCTCCTCCCCAGTACCGGTTTACGCCTGGTGAAAATAATAGCCTTGGATTTACTTGAATTAAGCTTAATCTCCCAATCCTGCATCCACCTTTCTATCCTGGAAAGGTCCCTCTCCAGTCGGTCGATGATGATATTAATATTCCTGTCCGTTGCTGTAATAGCAGTATCGTCTGCATATACAGGGTGACTGGTAAGTGGACGTATTCCTTTGAGGAGATGACATTAGAGCCTATTTGCTACCGATTAAACACTATTTACCTCTATACCATTCTTAACGGTTTTCGCGATATTTTCATTTTTCTAATTTTTATAAAATTCACTACCTTATGAGGCAAATATTTAAAATTAACGAAAATAATAAGGACCTTTCTGAAAGTCGTGTTTTAAATTTTAAGCTGACACACTGACAAAAATATCAGCATTGAAAATTATCGAAACACTAATGTTAACTATTGAGTTATTGCGGTTTAAACTTAACTTTTCTTGTTAAGTTTCTAACTAATGACTTATTTAACCCTAAAAATATCGAAAATTTCATAGTACTTCAAACGTACAAATAATTGGCAAAAGTACTCCATTTTATTGTCTCCAAGATAAGGTACATTATTTCAGAATTAGCTTTTTGCTTTCTTGTTAAATAAATTATTTTTATTTTTATGAGAGACGATATAATTTTCAACAGAATTCTAATTTATACCTGTTTTGGATATCAAGTGTTGCAATAAAAATTTTATCAAATTTTTTAGTAGCTAATAGTAATAGTTTTTAGTAAAGAAGTAATTATTATTTTCTGCTTGAAAATTTTGAAATTTTCATAATAAATTACTGGCACTCTATGGCCAAGCATTGTTGAATGCATTCTCTTTCAAATAGTTCACAATTGGCACCTAATTTTTTCGTTCCATAATAAAACAATAATTACCATTTGAAAAAATGTATTTCCTATCATAATAAAAAAAACAACATTCTCAAAATGAAATGGAAAAACTTTTTGATACAATTTAATCAATAACTCATTAATTTTCAAAATGACTAACCCCATTCCTTATGCAATTACGAGCCCGTCTTCGTATTTCTGTCCTGGTTACTCGATTTGAAAAGTTCTGTCGCAATATCGCAACAGGAGTTAAATCAGGGCTCCTAACAGGCCATGGTATGGGTCCACCTCTTCCAATCCATCTATTCGGAATCCTTTGGTCTAAGAGTGCCCTTATTGTTAGACGATAGTGTGCAGGACATCCGTCAAGCTGGAAGATCATCTGTTTGCCTGTTCGCTAAAGGGACATCTTGTAGTAGCTCATACAAGTTGTTACGTGAAAATTCTTCATAATTTTCACCGTTAAGGTTATCAGGTAAAAAATCAAAATTTGTTATTCCTTCTCTAATATTGTAGCATCCTCAACATCCGAATTCAGAATAAATCTGCAGAACTGAATTCTGCGAATTAATGGTTTCTTTATGCTGAAAAATTTCGAAAACTTCATAAAGTGTGTTTTTTTTAAAAGATAATTCCCCAAGTCAAAAATTTAGTAACTATGTTGGCAACACAAGCCTTTTCTACATGAAAAATTTGAAAGCATTGACAATTTTACATTGTATTGCCAACATAATGTCAGTTTGACTTTTATCTTTAAAAAAAAAAACGCACTTTAGTCCACCAAACGTACAAATGATTGTTAAAAATTCTCTATTTTATTGTCTTTAAAATAAGGTTGTTTTATTGTTGATTTCATAATTTTCATTTGTAGGAGTAACGGTTTTATTCTCGCATTTAGAAGAATTGTAAGTTCAGACTAAGTAAGCAACATTATTTTCCAGTCTTTTCTTATTGCAATTTGGTGTGATACTCGCCAATCATGTTGATATTTATCAACAGGTATACCATACGCATTTTTCCATTTTTTGAATTAATAATAATAAACAATAACAAAATTTAGTTTCAGTTTTTCGTCCAAAGTTTTGATTTGAATAGTTCTGATGATAGTCTTTCGCTGTTAACTTCTATCTAAAATGGCAACGTTTAGCTATGCTGAATATGCGGACATTTTATTTATTTATGGTTTTTCCAATGGAAATGCAGCTGAAGCTCAAAGAGAATATGTACGTCGCTTCCCAAATAGGCGCATTCCACATGTTAGTGTGTTTGGTGCAACTTACCGTCGCATTTCAGAATCTGGCAGCCTTCAACGAGTAGAACGCGTAGGAGCTCCTCCTGCAGACGTTAACATTGATGGTGAAATTTTGAGACTACTTGAAGAAGGTCCAACAACAAGCACCAGAAAAATTTCCCGACAGCTGGGTGTTTCACAATGGAAGGTCTGGTCAGTGATTCATCAAAATGGTCTTCACCCATTTCATCACACTCCTGTGCAAGGACTAGACGAGGGTGATCCGGCGCGCAGAGTTCAATTCTGCAGATTTATTCTCCATGCGGATATTGAGGATGCTTCATTTTTAACAAGAATTTTATGGACCGATGAATCAAAATTTAGCAGAGAAGGAATAACAAATTTTCATAATTTGCACTACTGGGCCGAAGATAATCCGCATCAGAAGAAGCAAGTTAGTTTCCAAAGAAAATTTAGTGTCAATGTATGGATGGGAGTTATCGCCAATAATTTAATTGGACCTCATTTTTTACCGGATAACCTTAACGGTGAAAATTATGAAGAATTTTTACGTAACAACTTGTATGAGCTACTAGAAAATGTCCCTCTAGCGAACAGGCAAGAGATGATCTTCCAGCATGACGGATGTCCTGCACATTATCGTCTTACAATACGGGAACTCTTAGAGCAAAGGTTTCCGAATAGATGGATTGGAAGGGGTGGACCCATTCCATGGCCTGCTAGGAGCCCTGATTTAACTCCATTAGATTTTTATGTATGGGGGCACCTGAAAGAAATCGTATATGCCACGGAGGTAAATACGCGCGAAGAACTGATTGAAAGGATACAGAATGGGGTTGCGATATTGCGACAGAACTTTTCAAATCGAGTAACCAGGACAGAAGTAAGAAGACGGGCTCGTGATTGCATAAGGAATGGGGGTAGTCATTTTGAAAATTAATTACATCACTTGTTGGAAAAGTTTTTTCATTTAATTTTGAGAATGTTGTTTTTTTTTTTATTAGGAGAATGTTGTTTTTTTTTTATTATAAGGTAGGAAATACATTTTTTCAAATGGTAAATATTGTTTTTTTTTCAAAGATAAAAGTCACACTTACATTATGTTGGCGATACAATGTAAAATTGTCAATGCTTTCAAATTTTTTATCTAGAAAGAGCTTGTGTTGCCAACATTGGTAGTGAATTTTTGACTTGGGAATTATCTTCAAAAAAGAAACAGACTTTATTTGGAAGAGAGTGCATTCAAGAATGCTTGGCAATAAAGTGCCAGTAATTTATTATGCAAATTTCAAAATTTTCAAGCAGAAAATAGTAATTACTTCTTCTTTACTAATAACTATTACTATTAGCTAGTAAAAAAATTGATAAAATTTTTATTGCAACACTTGATATCCAAAACAGGTATAAATTAGAATTCTGTTGAAAATTATATCGTCTCTCCTTAAAATAAAAATAATTTATTTAACAATAAAGCAAAAAGCTAATTCTGAAATAATGTACCTTATCTTGGAGACAATAAAATGGAGTACTTTTGCCAATTATTTGTACGTTTGAAGTACTATGAAATTTTCGATATTTTTAGGGTTAAATAAGTCATTAGTTAGAAACTTAACAAGAAAAGTTAAGTTTAAACCGCAATAACTCAATAGTTAACATTAGTGTTTCGATAATTTTCAATGCTGATATTTTTGTCAGTGTGTCAGCTTAAAATTTAAAACACGACTTTCAGAAAGGTCCTTGTTATTTTCGTTAATTTTAAATATTTGCCTCATAAGGTAGTGAATTTTATAAAAATTAGAAAAATGAAAATATCGCGAAAACCGTTAAGAATGGTATAGAGGTAAATAGTGTTTAATCGGTAGCAAATAGGCTCTAATGTCATCTCCTCAAAGGAATACGTCCACTTACCAGTCACCCTGTATATAGTTTAGTTTGGTTAGAGGACGGAATGTCCTGTGTAAAAACATTGTAAAGCGTTGGAGAGAGGGGAGAGTCCTGCGGAACTCCCGCCCTGATGTTATAGAAATTGGATTTAGCTTGATCCGCTTGAACACAGAACTTTCTGTTTTCGAGAAACCTTTCCACGATTTTTGTCAGGTAGCAGGGAAAACCTAATCTAACCATTTTGACAAGCATGGCGTTATGCCAGACCTTATCAAAAGCCTTCGATATATCCAGGAATACGGCTCCTGTGTGGGCTCTCCTATTGAAACTTTTTATAATATTACATGCAAGTCTTGTGGTCTGATCGGCACAGCCCAGCTCCGCCCTGAAGCCAAGCTGGCCATCTGGGAAAATATTATTTTCAAATACATGATTCTGAATTCTGTCCAATATGGTTCATTCGATTACCTTCCCCATAATAGAGAAAGAAGGCTAATCGGTCTATATGATTTGGGATTATTTGGATTTTCCCCTGCTTTGGGAAATAAAACTATTTTAGCCTCCTTCCATCTATTCGGAAAGTGGCCAACACGAAACATTGCGTTACCTATTTCTGCTAGGTTCTGAATCATATTTACAGGTAGGTTCTTCAGGGCGGCGTTGGGAATGCCGTCGAGGCCTGGAGCTTTCTTAATGTTTAGATTAACCAAAATGTTAGTAATCTCTTTCCTAGAAATGAGCTGGAAATTACCTGGATTATGCTGAATGCTTTTGTAAAGTCTGGCTGTCGCATTAACCGTGTACTCTTTAGCTAGATTCTGGGTGGGGTTTTCGCTGAATTGCTCCGTAAAGCGATTCAGCGAACGCCTCCGCCTTCTCTTGAGGATTTGTGATTACTAGATTTCCTGACAGAAAATGAGGAATTGGTTTTTTGGAGCCTCTAGTTAGATTTCTTGTAATTTTGAAAACTTCATTATTCTCTATTGAAACCTGAGAAAGTATATTAGACCAGGTAAAATTAAGATGTTCTTTTAAAAGGCTTTTTATTTCATTTGTCAAAATGTTAGTTTGTCTCCTAAGCTCTGGGTCCCCTGTTCTATAGGCATTTCTTTTAATGTTATTCTTTTTCCTAATTAGAGCTTTTAAATAGTTAGGTAGCGTTCCATAATTTGAATATTTGTACCTTTTCGTGGGTTGTCGCTGTGCCAATGCTACATGAATTTCATTAGTTATTCTATCCACTTGTGTCAATTTGCTCTCCTGAGTGCATGGACGGAGTCTGCATAGCCCCTCCCAGTTCCTCATAGTATTTCTTCCAGTTTGTTATAGATTTAGTTTTGTATTCTTTAAACGGATTGTTTGGATCTCCATACTCGACTAGAACTGGGAGGTGATCTGAAGATAGCTCATGCACTGCCCACGGATCGGAAAGTACGTCTGTATTTTTGACCACGAAAAGGTCCAATAACTCAGGTAGACCTATATTAGCAAAATGAGTTTTTTTCCCTAGGGGGAACCACATTAAATCGGCAAAATTCGCTAGCTTCTCGTTTTTCTTGTTGTCGTTTGGTCTCTTGAAGTTCCAACAGTTTGCGCAGAAGTTCCTCAACTTTTTGTTCGTCCATTTTTGCTTGTTGTCTTGTGATAGGCATGGAGTGGGAAGAAGATGAAATGAGAAATAAGAAAATTATTGACTGCCTACACTTTGCGATTCAGGTACAGAATTGTCAATGGCACAGAAGTGTCCTCAAAACAATTGACAAGTTTTATTATTAATTTTTACTCCTATACAGATAGCGTGTAACTTCTGTAAAGATCGGAATCCAATCAAAACAAGTAATCTTTCAACGGAGCAACATGAAGTTTGACTCAAAAGACAAATTTCTTCCGAAGAGATATTTTGGCTCTTCCCTCAAAATCTCTCTTACATGTTGGTTTTGAACCAAGAGAGTAATAGCTTTGAACGAAAAGAATAAAATCTTGCCTGAATTAATTTTAGACAATCTATAGGAAGAGAGTTAATGCATTGGATCAAGAAACATCGCTCTTGGACCTATTCAAAAGCGCGAATCTTTTGACTGAAAGTCATATTCATTTGGTTAAAGAGATCCTTTTTTTCAGTGCATATACAGAACGTTCTAGAATTTCCCTCGAACTTTCTTTAAATATCTTTTCTGGTTTTTGGTCGAAGTTGCAAACCCGCCGGTGAAGTCACAAATTGGATAACTTGCTTTATTCTAGAATAGAATGTTCTGGAATTTTCTTGAAATTTCTTTTCTATATGTCGATTGATAAAGCAAACACGTCGGTGAAGTCACAATTTCGATATCTCCCTTGGTTTCCAAATAGAATGTTCTAGAATTTTCCCGAAACCCCTCGAAAAACTTGTTCTGAATGACGATTGATGTTTTAATACGTCGGTGAAGTCACAAATTCGATACCTCCCTTAGTTTCCAAATAGAATTTTCTAGAACTCACTCGAAGATTCACTATTACAGTCAAAATCGGGTATAGAGTCACTTCCGGAGTAATTTACACGATCGGTAAAGTCTCTTTTTGTGATTGTCACTGTTTGCAGTGAATATCTGTCACAGTGTTCAGTTCAGTTCACTAAGTGTTCAGTTTTTACACTACACTAGTGTCCCCGCACTTCCGCAATTGGATTTCACTCTGCAGTCCTTTATGTCTCACTTCTGACACCAATTGTCATGGCTTTGGATTGCCGGACAGAAATCTTGGGTTCGTTTCGTTTATTCCAAAAATCAAAGTCCAATTAACACAGCAATAATTTATTCTACTTAACAATACACTCTGACACTAATCACTTTAATAACTAACTCAACAAATCAACAAATAAACTCTTACAACTCGCGATAATAATTATTATTTAAATCGTATCACAGTCAAACTTTAACTTAAACCTTCAAGCTAAAACCCGTCTTTATATACAGGGTGACTGGTAAGTGGACGTATTCCTTTGAGGAGATGACATTAGAGCCTATTTGCTACCGATTAAACACTATTTACCTCTATACCATTCTTAACGGTTTTCGCGATATTTTCATTTTTCTAATTTTTATAAAATTCACTACCTTATGAGGCAAATATTTAAAATTAACGAAAATAACAAGGACCTTTCTGAAAGTCGTGTTTTAAATTTTAAGCTGACACACTGACAAAAATATCAGCATTGAAAATTATCGAAACACTAATGTTAACTATTGAGTTATTGCGGTTTAAACTTAACTTTTCTTGTTAAGTTTCTAACTAATGACTTATTTAACCCTAAAAATATCGAAAATTTCATAGTACTTCAAACGTACAAATAATTGGCAAAAGTACTCCATTTTATTGTCTCCAAGATAAGGTACATTATTTCAGAATTAGCTTTTTGCTTTATTGTTAAATAAATTATTTTTATTTTAAGGAGAGACGATATAATTTTCAACAGAATTCTAATTTATACCTGTTTTGGATATCAAGTGTTGCAATAAAAATTTTATCAATTTTTTTACTAGCTAATAGTAATAGTTATTAGTAAAGAAGAAGTAATTACTATTTTCTGCTTGAAAATTTTGAAATTTGCATAATAAATTACTGGCACTTTATTGCCAAGCATTCTTGAATGCACTCTCTTCCAAATAAAGTCTGTTTCTTTTTTGAAGATAATTCCCAAGTCAAAAATTCACTACCAATGTTGGCAACACAAGCTCTTTCTAGATAAAAAATTTGAAAGCATTGACAATTTTACATTGTATCGCCAACATAATGTAAGTGTGACTTTTATCTTTGAAAAAAAAACAATATTTACCATTTGAAAAAATGTATTTCCTACCTTATAATAAAAAAAAAACAACATTCTCCTAATAAAAAAAAAACAACATTCTCAAAATTAAATGAAAAAACTTTTCCAACAAGTGATGTAATTAATTTTCAAAATGACTACCCCCATTCCTTATGCAATCACGAGCCCGTCTTCTTACTTCTGTCCTGGTTACTCGATTTGAAAAGTTCTGTCGCAATATCGCAACCCCATTCTGTATCCTTTCAATCAGTTCTTCGCGCGTATTTACCTCCGTGGCATATACGATTTCTTTCAGGTGCCCCCATACATAAAAATCTAATGGAGTTAAATCAGGGCTCCTAGCAGGCCATGGAATGGGTCCACCCCTTCCAATCCATCTATTCGGAAACCTTTGCTCTAAGAGTTCCCGTATTGTAAGACGATAATGTGCAGGACATCCGTCATGCTGGAAGATCATCTCTTGCCTGTTCGCTAGAGGGACATTTTCTAGTAGCTCATACAAGTTGTTACGTAAAAATTCTTCATAATTTTCACCGTTAAGGTTATCCGGTAAAAAATGAGGTCCAATTAAATTATTGGCGATAACTCCCATCCATACATTGACACTAAATTTTCTTTGGAAACTAACTTGCTTCTTCTGATGCGGATTATCTTCGGCCCAGTAGTGCAAATTATGAAAATTTGTTATTCCTTCTCTGCTAAATTTTGATTCATCGGTCCATAAAATTCTTGTTAAAAATGAAGCATCCTCAATATCCGCATGGAGAATAAATCTGCAGAATTGAACTCTGCGCGCCGGATCACCCTCGTCTAGTCCTTGCACAGGAGTGTGATGAAATGGGTGAAGACCATTTTGATGAATCACTGACCAGACCTTCCATTGTGAAACACCCAGCTGTCGGGAAATTTTTCTGGTGCTTGTTGTTGGACCTTCTTCAAGTAGTCTCAAAATTTCACCATCAATGTTAACGTCTGCAGGAGGAGCTCCTACGCGTTCTACTCGTTGAAGGCTGCCAGATTCTGAAATGCGACGGTAAGTTGCACCAAACACACTAACATGTGGAATGCGCCTATTTGGGAAGCGACGTACATATTCTCTTTGAGCTTCAGCTGCATTTCCATTGGAAAAACCATAAATAAATAAAATGTCCGCATATTCAGCATAGCTAAACGTTGCCATTTTAGATAGAAGTTAACAGCGAAAGACTATCATCAGAACTATTTAAATCAAAACTTTGGACGAAAAACTGAAACTAAATTTTGTTATTGTTTATTATTATTAATTCAAAAAATGGAAAAATGCGTATGGTATACCTGTTGATAAATATCAACATGATTGGCGAGTATCACACCAAATTGCAATAAGAAAAGACTGGAAAATAATGTTGCTTACTTAGTCTGAACTTACAATTCTTCTAAATGCGAGAATAAAACCGTTACTCCTACAAATGAAAATTATGAAATCAACAATAAAACAACCTTATTTTAAAGACAATAAAATAGAGAATTTTTAACAATCATTTGTACGTTTGGTGGACTAAAGTGCGTTTTTTTTTTTAAAGATAAAAGTCAAACTGACATTATGTTGGCAATACAATGTAAAATTGTCAATGCTTTCAAATTTTTCATGTAGAAAAGGCTTGTGTTGCCAACATAGTTACTAAATTTTTGACTTGGGGAATTATCTTTTAAAAAAAAACACACTTTATGAAGTTTTCGAAATTTTTCAGCATAAAGAAACCATTAATTCGCAGAATTCAGTTCTGCAGATTTATTCTGAATTCGGATGTTGAGGATGCTACAATATTAGAGAAGGAATAACAAATTTTGATTTTTTACCTGATAACCTAAACGGTGAAAATTATGAAGAATTTTCACGTAACAACTTGTATGAGCTACTACAAGATGTCCCTTTAGCGAACAGGCAAACAGATGATCTTCCAGCTTGACGGATGTCCTGCACACTATCGTCTAACAATAAGGGCACTCTTAGACCAAAGGATTCCGAATAGATGGATTGGAAGAGGTGGACCCATACCATGGCCTGTTAGGAGCCCTGATTTAACTCCTGTTGCGATATTGCGACAGAACTTTTCAAATCGAGTAACCAGGACAGAAATACGAAGACGGGCTCGTAATTGCATAAGGAATGGGGTTAGTCATTTTGAAAATTAATGAGTTATTGATTAAATTGTATCAAAAAGTTTTTCCATTTCATTTTGAGAATGTTGTTTTTTTTATTATGATAGGAAATACATTTTTTCAAATGGTAATTATTGTTTTATTATGGAACGAAAAAATTAGGTGCCAATTGTGAACTATTTGAAAGAGAATGCATTCAACAATGCTTGGCCATAGAGTGCCAGTAATTTATTATGAAAATTTCAAAATTTTCAAGCAGAAAATAATAATTACTTCTTTACTAAAAACTATTACTATTAGCTACTAAAAAATTTGATAAAATTTTTATTGCAACACTTGATATCCAAAACAGGTATAAATTAGAATTCTGTTGAAAATTATATCGTCTCTCCTTAAAATAAAAATAATTTATTTAACAAGAAAGCAAAAAGCTAATTCTGAAATAATGTACCTTATCTTGGAGACAATAAAATGGAGTACTTTTGCCAATTATTTGTACGTTTGAAGTACTATGAAATTTTCGATATTTTTAGGGTTAAATAAGTCATTAGTTAGAAACTTAACAAGAAAAGTTAAGTTTAAACCGCAATAACTCAATAGTTAACATTAGTGTTTCGATAATTTTCAATGCTGATATTTTTGTCAGTGTGTCAGCTTAAAATTTAAAACACGACTTTCAGAAAGGTCCTTATTATTTTCGTTAATTTTAAATATTTGCCTCATAAGGTAGTGAATTTTATAAAAATTAGAAAAATGAAAATATCGCGAAAACCGTTAAGAATGGTATAGAGGTAAATAGTGTTTAATCGGTAGCAAATAGGCTCTAATGTCATCTCCTCAAAGGAATACGTCCACTTACCAGTCACCCTGTATAGCTGTAATTTATTCCTGTAAATTCCAGAAAAACCGTGATCGACGTTGTTCCCGAACATCACGTAAAATCTCGAATCCGCTATGCGATTCTTGACACACTGGCGGCCGTTGCAATACTGATAGCTCATTGGATGGCTCTGATTTCGCTGATTTCAATGATACAAAGTTCGATAGGTTTATCTCTAACAGTTTTCGAGAAAAAAAAAAAAAATATCTGTTTCAGTCATAAGAAACAATGTGTTAGAAAGAGACCTTCCTCATTTTCCTTACAGATATGAAATCCTTCTCTAACACATTGGTCCTTATGGCAAAAACAGATTTTATTTTTTTTCTCGAAAACTGTTAGAGTTAAACCTATCGAATTTTACGTCATTGAAATCAGCAAAAACAGAGCTTTCCAATGAGCTATTAATACATAGGGTGTTTCATTTAAAAATATCGAACTTTGGTCGATATCTCGAAATTGGAGCGAAATGATTGTGCTCAAAAAAGTAACTCCAAAATGTTTTTACAGAAATAAAAAAAATTGATAAATAAAAAAACTTATCACTATTTTTTATAATAGGGGAAAATCGAAAATCGCCCTGTGTCAATGGTACCATTGACAATATCGTGATACGGTTTTCGACAATCGACGTTTCTCGAAAATCGATCCCATGACATCTAGGTCAATTTTCCTCTATCTAGTCTGGAGCATGTTTTTCCTGTTAAAACACTCCAAATTGCAGTATTTTTAACACCTCTATAATTTACCTTGTAATATACATACAGTGAGGACATAAAGTCCGTCGCCCCCCCTCTAACTTTTGAACCGCTCGGTATATTGCAACGAAATTTGGAATGATGATATGTGAATAGATTCTCCATTTTTTAGAAAACAAATGACAGCTTCAGCTGCCAAAATGACAGCTAGGCGCAGTTTTGATACGTTTTTTTAAATAGAAGGCGGTGTCGAATGATATATCGTTTTGAAGGTCTCTTCATTCTAAATTTAATCCCTGATTCTGAAAACATTTGGTTTAGCGGTTTTCAAACTATGACGAAAAAGCCAAAGCTTGTTTTGCTCATAAACACTCATAACAAAAAAAATTAAAAATTTTTTTATCGGTTTTTTTATTCATTATTTAAGTTACCAATGTCATGACGTCATTATTATTACTGAAAAAAAGACAATAATGAATAAAAAAGCGATAAAATTTTTTTAATTTTTTTTTTCATGAGTGTTTATGAGCAAAACAAGCCTTTGTTTTTTCGTCATCATTTGAAAACCGCTAAACCAAATGTTTTCAGAATCAGGGATTAAATTAAAAATAAAGAAACCTTTAAAACGATATATCATTCGACACCGCCTTCTATTTAAAAAAACGTTCCAAAACTGCACCTAGCTGTCATTTGGACATCTGAAGCTGTCATTTGATTTTCAAAACATGGAGAATCTAGTCACATATCATCATTCAAAATTTCGTTGCAATATACCGAGCGGTTCAAAAGTTAGAGGGGGGGGGGGGGGGGGGGGCGACGGACTTTATGTCCTCACTGTATACTATTTTACCACCGCATTATTTTTTACTGTGTAAGATTACCAAGAGGACAGGTTAATTTGAATCAGCTCTTTTCATCTGAAATATCAACATAGAAAGACTAGCATTCATTACAAGTGTACAATCTCAAAGACAAAGTTAAACTGGTAAATCAAACTTCAATTTATCAAGTTAATGCGCCACACTCCTAGTATAAATAGTTGGGTTTTTCGAATAATATGTAAACTACATTTCGGTTTTCACTCAACCCCAAACCACTACAGCTATAGGTCATCAAGCAGGAAGTTCTCCAAGGAAAAATTCCCTTAGGGGTATTATTTTTGCATGGTCCTTCGAGGAAATAGACGACCACTACGACCTATTACTACGACTATAACTGGGCGCAAATGGCTGTATTTTGTATGTAGTGTATGTACTTAGACCGGTGCCCAAGCGGTTAACCCCGAAGGGCGCGAATCTGTGTATTTTGCATGTATAGTGTATGTGCTTAGACCGGCGTCCAAGTGGTTAACCCCAGGGCGCGAATGTGTGTAACTTAGACCGATGTCCAAGTGGTTAACCCCGAAGGGCGCGAATGTGTGTATTTTATATGTAGTGTATGTACTCAGACCGGTGCCCAAGTGTTTAACCCCGAAGGGCGCGAATCTGTGTATTTTGCATATATAGTGTATGTGCTTAAACCGGCGTCCAAGTGGTTAACCCCGAAGGGCGCGAATGTGTGTATTTTGTTTTTTTTTTTTCTCTCTTGATGTTATCCTGCTTATAGTTCGAATAACGACATTGCCGTTATAGTCGTAGTAATAGGTCGAAGCGGTCGTCTGTTTGCTCGAAGGCCCATGAAGAAATAATACCCTTTTGGTGTATTTTCTTCAAGGGAAGTTTTTTTTAGAAAATTTTCTGATTGTTGACCTGTGGTTGTAATGATTTTGGTTTGGGTAAAAACCAAGATGTAGTTCAATATTGATTTATTATTTAAAAAAATCCATTTATTTTTACCAATAATGTGACGGAATTCTGCTACCCTTTGTAGATCAAGTAATCCAGTTATTATTATTATGCCGTGTGTATGATGACTCACAATATTTTAAACATAATTTTATTAATTAGGAACTTATATTATAGTGAGTGATTTTAAATGGCTAGGTTGATTATTTCACCCTAAAATAGCTTTATAATAAAATGGTAACTTGGACACTCTAATCTAAATTAACCCGTCGTCTTGACCATATTGGACGGGTTGCGGAGAAATGTCTACCAAATATAATCGCGGAAAACCATTTTGGAAAGAGACTTTTGTACAATTGAAACCTCTGCTGAAGAATGAAGCTCATTCTTCAACTATTTTTAGTGACATTTAGTTTTCAAAGAATACCTTGCATATACGTTACCGATACGTTGACTGGCATCAATCACGCGAACGATTACCAAACTGTTATGCCCATTGCCCATGTTTTAGGTCTTCCACCACCTTGACACTTACCTGAAAAAAAAAAAAGAAACCAGTATTAAAAACTGAAGGGCATAAAAATCATACAGCTTGAAATAACCTTTAACATTACTACCAAGAAATTTGTTTATATAATATTAGTGGTAATGTATAGCATCAAACATTATGTCATATCAGTTTTAATCAAAAGATCGTAATATATAATAAATTTATAAAAAAAATATAACTCATTGTTTTTTAAATTTATTTAAAATTGCAGCCATCTTGAATTATAAGAGATGAAATTTGGGGACTGCCGGCAAAATCGTTCCTTAAGGTGTAATATGTATCCTCAAAGTTTGAGCCTTGGTTTAAAGTTTAGATAAAAAATTTGTTAGACACGGGTGTCCCTAATCCCTGGAAGCTGTTTGCTTTTATCATAAAGTGCAGTTTTCTTTTGCTATTCGCTTCCTTCAAGGGTGAGTGGAGTTGATAGAGCTACTCAACTCTGCCCTCTAGTACAAATACAGGTTTACATGAAGAAAAATTAATTTCATTTTCAGAAGCTGAGGCTATTAATATTGTAGTATTTACATGGTGGTCAGATTTTTCGTTTTTCGGGAAATAGCAGATATTTTGTTTTTTCAAATGGAACAACCCTGTATACCATACTATGACATTTATGGATTCTGCTGAAAATTCTAGACATTCCATTTATAATGTCATATACTATACCTATCTTCGACTTTTTTGCAACTTTGACAGACTTTTAAATTTGATGGTAGCATCTTGTGAAGAAGAAAAAATGGCAACGATGAAGTGACATTTATTTTGCAATATCATTTCGAATAGAGTCAAAAAAAAATAAAAACTATTTCAGCAAAATTAGGTTTTTTATAGATATGTATATGTATTAGGAATTTGCGAAATATCAAAACATGACGCCGGTGAGCTCAATAATGCGCAACTTTTTCCAAATTCAACAAACCCTGTATCTATATGATTACGGAGGGCCCGGTTCGCATGGAGGTAAGTAACACCCATTTGGCTCACGTTCGCAAATTTGAATGTACACCCGATATCGCAACGGAGAGTTTCTTTATCAGGTGTTACTTACCCTGAACAGATTTGCATTCACAAAATGTTTAAAATAATGCCTTTATTAGATAGTATAGATATAATATTAGTTTTTAATGTTTCAAACTTTCTGTATTTTATTAATTCGCTGGTTGATTCGTCTAGACTAGATGAAAATAAATCTGAAAATACTTCTGTTATTTATTTACTTATTTTATGAGTTAGGAAACTCACAACTCTGTGTTTTTATACACCAAATAGAAATTAAGAGTCCTCTGAATAATTTCGGCAAGTTGAGAACATTCCCTGTTACACTGCTTGCTGCTGTAGCGTCGGTGTCCGAATTTTGTTCAGACAAAAAAATTTCTGGAAGACGTGCATTTGCATAGTATACTTTCTATATTAGTTAAAAAATGAATAGTGTTATCATGCCAGAGGATTATCCATATACAGTGTCGCCCACCCCATAATGTTCGCTACATATGGGGAAATTTTTTATTTGTAGGATATGGAAATTACGAACGCACAGTATAATTATATTAATATAATAATATTGATTATAGTTTGCACTTATATACTCATGTTTTGATATTTCAATTCCCTTAAATAATTATTTACAAGATAGGTAATAGGCTGAATAACGAGCAGTGATGTTAGTGAGTCATGACCAGCGCGCTTGAAGGCGGGTCATGACGGTCATGACCGTCATGTCACATTCAATGTGACCGTTAGTCATGACCGTTTTACTGCATAGTGTGTAAATGTGCAGTAGTAAAGTAGACTGCATAGTATGCGGTAAAGTAGATTCGGTGTTCAGGTACTCTCAAAAATCTCTCGTTCAGAAATTTCAAAAATGCCTTTTTTGGAGATTGATGCTCATAGGCATAATTTTGAATGCGGTGAAGTATCACTTACTGCATTTGTTAGGTAAAAAGCTATTATTTTTGTTATTTTATTTGTTATTTGTTGAAATTTCTTCTGTTCTGAAATCCTCAATTATTTGTCAAAACTCAATCAATAATTGACTGTCCCTATTTTAAACCCATTTGTGAGTTTAAAGACCATAGACTGTGGGTAGTGGCGTTCTAAATTGAAATAATTACTATGAACTATGACCATGATCATGACCGTCATGACATGTCATGACGCAAATGACCGTCACGATTTTAAATGACCGTCATTTTACATCAGTGATAACGAGGGTAAGTAACACCCGATAAAGCGCAAGTTCATGCAACCACGGGTGTTACATTTCAAAAACCGAACCGATGTCGAAGGGATTATCGAATGCTAAATAGGATGTTACTTACCTCCATGCGTCCGGTTCAAAAGGGCGATATTTGAAATAGCGACATTAAAAACGCGACATAATGTAAAAGCGATATATTGAAATAAAGACATTCAAAACAGCGATATATTAAAACAGCGACATTCAAAAGCGCGATACTTTAAAACAGCGACATTGCAAAAGAGCGACATATTATGTAAAAAATGAGATATGAAACAGCGACATATTGAAAGAGCGACATTTACAATGGTAACCTCTAAGCAAAAGAATGACACATTAAATTGAATCAATAATAATCAAAAAAATGCAGACTTACTCAAACTAAACCAAACTAACCCGTCCGCCTAGTGCGATCTAGTCCTCGTAAGTTAGCATTTCATTTGGAAAACAAAGCGCGCTCAAGAGACGCTACGCTATAAATAAATTAACTTTGTTTTTCAATTAAAAAGTTGAGAAAACAAAATTCGAGAGAAAAAAAGTCGAAAGAAAAAAAAGTCGAACGAAAAAAAGTCGAGAGAAACGAAGTCGAGAGAAACGAAGTCGAGAGAAAGAGTCGAGAGGAAAAAAGTTGAGAGAATAAAAATAGAAAGAGAAAGTCGAGAGAGAAGAAGTCGAGAGCGAAAAAGTCGAGAGAAAAAGTCGAGAGAAAAATTCGAGAGACAAAGTCGAGAGACAAAGTCGAGAGAAAAAGTCGAGAGAATAAAAGTCGAGAGTCGAGAGAACAAAAGTCGAAAATCGAGAGAACAAAAGTTGAGAAAAAAAAGTCGAGAGTCGAGAAAACAAAAGTCGAGCGTCAAGAGAATGAAAGTCGAGAGTCGAGAGAACAAAAGCCGAGAGAGAAAAAGTCAAGAGAAAAAATCGAGAGAACAGAGGTCGAGAGAACAAAAGTAGAGAGTCGAGAGAATAAAAGTCGAGAGAAAAAAAGTCGAGAGTCGAGAGAACAAAAGTCGAGAGAATAAAAGTCGAGAGAATAAAAGTCGAGAGTCGAGAGAACAAAAGTCGAGAGAGAAAAAGTCAAGAGAAAAAATCGAGATAACAGAGGTCGAGAGAACAAAAGTCGAGAGTCGAGATAATAACAGTCGAGAGAAAAAAAGCCGAGAGAACAAGTTAAGAGAGAACAAGTTAAAAGAGAAAAAGTCGAGAAAACAAAAATCGAGAGAACAAAAATCGACAGAACAAAAGGCGAGAAAACAAAAATCGAGAGAACAAAAGTCGACAGAACAAAAGTTGAGAAAACAAAAATCGAGGGAATAAAAGTCGAGAGAGAAAAAGTCGAGAGAACAGAAGTCGAAAGAACAAATGTCAAGAGAACAAAAGTCGGAAATCGAGAAAACAAAAGTCGAGAGAACAAAAGTCGAAAGAACAGAAGTCGAGAGAACAACACTCGAGAGAACAAAAGTCGAAAGAACAAAAGTAGAGGGAACAAAAGTCGAGCGTCGAGAAAACAAAAGTCGAGAGTCGAGAAAATAACAGTCGAGAGTCGAGAGAATAAAAGTCGAGAGAAAGGTCGAGAGAGAAAAAGTCGAGAGAGAAAAAGTCGAGAAAGAAAAAATCGAGAGAGAAAAAGTCGAGAGAGAAAAGGTCGAGAGAGAAAAAGTCGAGAGAGAAAAAGTCGAGAGAGAAAAAGTCGAGAGAGAAAAAGTCGAGAGAGAAAGAGTCGAGAGAATAAAAGTCAAGAGAAAAAAGTCGAGAAAAAAAATCGAGAGAACAAGTTAAAAGAGAAAAAGTCGAGACAGAAAAAGTCGACAGAAAAAAAGTCGACAGAACAAAAGTCGAGAGAGAAAAGGTCGAAAGAACAAGAGTCGAAAAAACAAAAGTCGAGAAAACAAAAATCGAAAAAACAAAAGTCGAGAGAACAAAAGTCGGGAGTCGAGAAAACAAAAGTCGAGAGAACAAAAGTCGAGAGTTGAGAGAACAAAAGTCGAGAGTTGAGAGAACAAAACTCGAGAGTCGAGAGAACAAAAGTCGAGAGAACAAAAGTCGAGAGAGAAAGTCAAGAGAAAAAATCGACAGAGAAAAAGTCAAGAGATGAAAAGTCGAGAGAGAAAAAGTCGAGAGAAAAAGTCGAGAGAACAAAAGTCGAGAGTTGAGAGAACAAAAGCCGAGAGTCGAGAGAACAAAAGTCGAGAGTCGAGAGAACAAAAGTCGAGAGAAAAAAGTCGAGAGAAAAATAATCGAGAGAACAAGATAAAAGAGAAAAAGTCGAGACAGAAAAAGTCGAGAGAACAAAAGTCGAGACAGAAAAAGTCGAAAGAACAAAATTCGAGAGTCGAGAAAACAAAAATCGAGAGTCGAGAAAACAAAAGTCGAGAGTCGAGAAAACAAAAGTCGAGAGTCGAGCGAATAAAAGTCGAGAGAGAAAATTAGAGAGAGAAATAGTCGAGAGAAAAGAAGTCGAGAGAACAGAAGTCGAAAGAACAAAAGTCGAGAGAACAAGTTAAAAGAGAAAAAGTCGAGACAGAAAAAGTCGAGAGAACAAAAGTCGAAAGAACAAAAGTCGAGAAAACAAAAGTCGAAAGAACAAAAGTCGAGAGCACGAAAGTCGAGAGCACGAAAGTCGAGGGAACAAAAGTCGAGAGTCGAGAAAACAAAAGTCGAGAGAATAAAAGTCGAGAGAGAAAAGTCGAGAGAGAAAAAGTCGAGAGAACAAAAGCTGAGAGTCGAGAGAACAAAAGTCGAAAGAACAAAAGTTGAAAGAACAAAAGTCGAAAGAATAAAAGTCGAGAGAACAAAAGTCGAGAAAACAAAAGTCGAGAGAAAAAAGTCGAAAGAAAAAAAATCGAGAGAACAAGTTAAAAGAGAAAAAGTCGAGACAGAAAAAGTCGAGAGAACAAAAGTCGAAAGAACAAAAGTCGAGAAAACAAAAGTCGAGAAAACAAAAATCGAAAGAACAAAAGTCGAGAGAACAAAAGTCGGTAGTCGAGAAAACAAAAGTCGAGAGAGCAAAAGTCGAGAGAACAAAAGTCGAGAGAACAAAAGTCGAGGGGACAAAAGTCGAGAGAATAAAAGTCGAGAGAGAAAAAATTGAGAGAAAAAGTCGAGAGAGAAAGAGTCGAGAGAGAAAAAGTCGAGCGAACAGAGGTCGAGAGAACAAAAGTAGAGTCGAGAGAATAAAAGTCGGGAGAATAAAAGTCGAGAGAAAAAAAAACGAGAGAACAAGTTAAGAGAGAACACGTTAAAAGAGAAAAATTCGAGAGAGAAAAAGTCGAGAGAGAAAAAGTCGAGAGAACAAAAATCGAGAGAGAAAAAGTCGAGAGAGAAAAAGTCGAGAGAGGAAAAGTCGAAAGAAAAAAGTCGAGAGGACAAAAATCGAGAGAATAAAAGTCGAGGGAAAAAGTCGAGAGGAAAAAAGTCGAGAGAAAAGGTCGAGAGTCGAGAGAACAAAAGTCGAGAGAACAAAAGTCGAGAGAGAAAAAGTCGAGAGAGAAAAAGTCGAGAGAATAAAAGTCGAGAGAACAAAAGTTGAAAGAAAAAAAAGTCGAGAGTCGAGAAAACAAAAGTCGAGAGAATAAAAGTCGAGAGTCGAGAGAACAAAAGTCGAGAGAGCAAAAGTCGAGAGAAAAAGTCAAGAGAAAAAATCGAGAGAGAAAAAGTCGAGATAACAGAGGTCGAGAGAACAAAAGTCGAGAGTCGAGATAACAACAGTCGAGAGAAAAAAAAGCCCAGAGAACAAGTTAAGAGAGAACAAGTTAAAAGAGAAAAAGTCGAGAAAACAAAAATCGAGAGAACAAAAATCGACAGAACAAAAGTCGAGAAAACAAAAATCGAGAGAACAAAAGTCGACAGAACAAAAGTTGAGAAAACAAAAATCAAGAGAATAAAAGTCGAGAGAGAAAAAGTCGAGAGAGAAAAAGTCGAGAGAACAGAAGTCGAAAGAACAAAAGTCGAAAGAACAAAAGTCGATAGAACAAAAGTCGCAAGTCGAGAAAACAAAAGTCGAGAGAACAAAAGTCGAAAGAACAAAAGTCGAGAGAACAACAGTCGAGAGAACAAAAGTCGAAAGAACAAAAGTCGAGAGAACAAAAGTCGAGGGTACAAAAGTCGAGAGAACAAAAGTCGAGAGTCGAGAAAACAAAAGTCGAGAGTCGAGAAAACAAAAGTCGAGAGTCGTGAGAATAAAAGTCGAGAGAGAAAGGTCGAGAGAGAAAAAGTCGAGAGAGAAAAAGTCGAGACAGAAAAAGTCGAGAGAAAAAGTCGAGAGAGAAAAAGTCAAGAGATGAAAAGTCGAGAGAGAAAAAGTCGAGGGAGAAAAAGTCGAGAGAGAAAAAGTCGAGAGAAAAAGTCGAGAGAATAAAAGTCGAGAAAACAAAAGTCGAGAGAAAAAAGTCGAGAGAAAAAAGTCGAGAAAAAAAATCGATAAAACAAGTTAAAAGAGAAAAAGTCGAGACAGAAAAAGTCGACAGAACAAAAGTCGAGAGAGAAAAGGTCGAAAGAACAAAAGTCGAGAAAACAAAAATCGAAAAAACAAAAGTCGAGAGAACAAAAGTCGGGAGTCGAGAAAACAGAAGTCGAGAGAACAAAAGTCGAGAGTTGAGAGAACAAAAGCCGAGTCGAGAGAACAAAAGCCGAGAGTCGAGAGAACAAAATTCGAGAGAAAAAAAATCGAGAGAACAAGTTAAAAGAGAAAAAGTCGAGACAGAAAAAGTCGAGAGAACAAAAGTCGAGACAGAAAAAGTCGAGAGAACAAAAGTCGGGAGTCGAGAAAATAAAAGTCGAGAGAACAAAAGTCGAGAGAACAAAAGTCGGGAGTCGAGAAAACAAAAGTCGAGAGTCGATAAAACAAAAGTCGAGAGTCGATAAAACAAAAGTCGAGAGTCGAGAGAATAAAAGTCGAGAGAGAAAAGTCGAGAGAGAAATAGTCGAGAAAGAAAAAGTCGAGAGACAAAAAGTCGAGAGAGAAAAAGTCGAGAGAGAAAAAGTCGAGAGAGAAAAAGTCGAGAGAGAAAAAGTCGAGAGAACAAAAGCTGTTACTCGAGAGAACAAAAGTCGAAAGAACAAAAGTTGAAAGAACAAAAGTCGAAAGAATAAAAGTCGAGAAAACAAAAGTCGAGAGAAAAAAATCGAGAGAAAAAAAACCGAGGGAACAAGTTAAAAGAGAAAAAGTCGAGACAGAAAAAGTCAAGAGAACAAAAGTCGAGAGAGAAAAGGTCGAGAGAACAAAAGTCGAAAGAACAAAAGTCGAGAAAACAAAAATCGAAAGAACAAAAGTCTAGAGAACAAAAGTCGGGAGTCGGGAAAACAAAAGTCGAGAGAACAAAAGTCGAGAGAACAAAAGTCGAGGGAACAAAGTCGAGAGTCGAGAGAATAAAAGTCGAGAGAGAAAAAGTCGAGCGAACAGAGGTCGAGAGAACAAAAGTAGAGTCGAGAGAATAAAAGTCGAGAGAATAAAAGTCGAGAGAAAAAAAACGAGAACAAGTTAAGAGAGAACAAGTTAAAAGAGAAAAAGTCGAGAGAGAAAAAGTCGAGAGAACAAAAATCGAGAGAGAAAAAGTCGAGAGAGAAAAGGTCGAAAGACAAAAGTCAAGAGGACAAAAATCGAGAGAATAAAAGTCGAGAGAAAAAGTCGAGAGAACAGAGGTCGAGAGAACAAAAGTCGGGAGTCAACAAAACAAAAGTCGAGAAAAAAAAAGTCGAAAGAACAAAAGTCGAGAAAACAAAAATCGAGAGAACACCAGTTGACAGAACAAAAGTTGAGAAAACAAAAATCAAGAGAACAAAAGTCGAGAGAACAAAAGTCGAGAGAACAAAAGTCGGGAGTCGAGAAAACAAAAGTCGAGAGTCGAGAGAAAAAAAGTCGAGAGTCGAGAGAACAAAAGTCGAGAGAGAAAAAGTCGAGAAAAAAAAATCGAGAGAACACGTTAAAAGAGAAAAAGTCGAGACAGAAAAAGTCGAGAGGGAAAAAGTCGAGAGGGAAAAAGTTGAGAGGGAAAAAGTCGAGAGGGAATAAGTCGAGAGAAAAAGTCGAGAGTCGAGAGAACAAAAGTCGAGAGAGAAAAAGTCGAGAGAGAAAAAGTCGAGAGAATAAAAGTCGAGAGAACAATAGTTGAGAGAAAAAAAATTCGAGAGTCGAGAAAACAAAAGTCGAGAGAATAAAAGTCGGGAGTCGAGAGAACAAAAGTCGAGAGAGAAAAAGTCAAGAGAGAAGAAGTCAAGAGAAAAAATCGAGAGAGAAAAAGTCGAGACAACAGAGGTCGAGAGAACAAAAGTCGAGAGTCGAGATAACAACAGTCGAGAGAAAAAAAAGATGAGAGAACAAGTTAAGAGAAAACAAAAATCGACAGAACAAAAGTCGAGAAAACAAAAATCGAGAGAACAAAAATCGACAGAACAAAAGTCGAGAAAACAAAAATCGAGAGAATAAAAGTCGACAGAACAAAAGTTGAGAAAACAAAAATCGAGAGAATAAAAGTCGAGAGAGAAAAAGTCGAGAGAACAGAAGTCGAAAGAACAAAAGTCGAAAGAACAAAAGTCGAGAGAACAAAAGTCGAGGGAACAAAAGTCGAGAGTCGAGAATTAATTTTTATTTAAATTTTTAATATAGTATATATTTAGTATAATGTATTATTTATTTATAAAAATTAAAATTCAATTTAAATACTATGTAATTTAAATAAAATTTAAAAATTTTAAATTTATTACGTAATTTTAAGCGTTTTTGCAGGGAGGACAAAAGTCGAGAGTCGAGAGAATAAAAGTCGAGAGAGAAAGGTCGAGAGAGAAAAAGTCGAGAAAGAAAAAGTCGAGAAAGAAAAAGTCGAGAGAGAAAAAGTCGAGAAAGAAAAAGTCGAGAGAGAAAAAGTCGAGAGAGAAAATGTCGAGAGAGAAAAAGTCAGAGAACAAAAGTCGAGAGTTGAGAGAACAAAAGTCGAGAGTCGAGAGAACAAAAGTCGAGAGAAAAAGTCAAGAGAAAAAATCGAGAGGGAAAAAGTCGAGAGAGAAAAAGTCGAGAGAGAAAAAGTCGAGAGAGAAAAAGTCGAGAGAGAAAAAGTCGAGAGAGAAAAAGTCGAGAGAGAAAAAGTCGAGAGTTGAGAGAACAAAAGCCGAGAGTCGAGAGAAAAAAAATCGAGAGAACAAGTTAAAAGAGAAAAAGTCGAGACAGAAAAAGTCGAGACAGAAAAAGTCGAGAGAACAAAAGTCGAGACAGAAAAAGTCGAAAGAACAAAAGTCGAGAGAATAAAAGTCGGGAGTCGAGAAAACAAAAGTCGAGAGAACAAAAGTCGAGGGAACAGAAGTCGAGAGTTGAGAAAACAAAAGTCGAGAGAACAAAAGTCGAGAGAACAAAAGTCGAGAGAACAAAAGTCGAGAGAACAAAAGTCGAGAGAACAAAAGTCGAAAGAACAAAAGTCGAAAGTACAAAAGTCGAGAGAAAAAAGTCGAAAGAACAAAGGTCGAGAGAACAAAAGTCGAGAGTCGAGAGAGAAAAAGTCGAGAACAAAAGTCGAGAGAACAAAAGTCGAAAGAATAAAAGTTGAGAGAATAAAAGGCGAGAAAACAAAAGTCGAGAGAAAAAAAAGTCGAGAGAAAAAAATCGAGCGAACAAGTTAAAAGAGAAAAAGTCGAGACAGAAAAAGTCGAGAGAAAAAAATCGAGAGAAAAAAAATCGAGAGAACAAGTTAAAAGAGAAAAAGACGAGACAGAAAAAGTCGAGAGAGAAAAGGTCAAGAGAACAAAAGTCGAGAAAACAAAAATCGAAAGAACAAAAGTCGAGAGAACAAAAGTCGGGAGTCGAGAAAACAAAAGTCGAGAGAACAAAAGTCGAGGGAATAAAAGTCGAGAGTCGAGAAAACAAAGGTCGAGAGTCGAGAGAATAAAAGTCGAGAGAGAAAAGTCGAGAGAGAAAAAGTCGAGAGAGAAAAAGTCGAGAGAGAAAATGTCGAGAGAGAAAATGTCAAGAGATAAAAAGTCAGAGAACAAAAGTCGAGAGTTGAGAGAACAAAAGTCGAGAGTCGAGAGAACAAAAGTCGAGAGAACAAAAGTCGAGAGAAAAAGTCAAGAGAAAAAATCGAGAGAGAAAAAGTCGAGAGAGAAAAAGTCGAGAGAGGAAAAGTCGAGAGAGAAAAAGTCGAGAGAGAAAAAGTCGAGAGTTGAGAGAACAAAAGTCGAGAGAAAAAAGTCGAGAAAAAAAATCGAGAGAACAAGTTAAAAGAGAAAAAGTCGAGACAGAAAAAGTCGAGAGAACAAAAGTCGAGAGAACAAAAGTCGAGACAGAAAAAGTCGAAAGAACAAAAGTCGAGAGAATAAAAGGCGGGAGTCGAGAAAACAAAAGTCGAGAGAACAAAAGTCGAGGGAACAGAAGTCGAGAGTCGAGAAAACAAAAGTCGAGAGAATAGAAAGTCAAGAGAGAAAAAGTCAAGAGAGAAAAAGTCGAGAGAACAGAAGTCGAAAGAACAAAAGTCGAAAGAACAAAAGTCGAGAGAACAAAAGTCGAGAGAACAAAAGTCGAGAGAACAAAAGTCGAGAGAACAAAAGTCGAGAGAACAAAAGTCGAAAGAACAAAAGTCGAAAGAACAAAAGTCGAGAGAAAAAAGTCGAAAGAACAAAGATCGAGAGAACAAAAGTCGAGAGTCGAGAGAGAAAAAGTCGAGAACAAAAGTCGAGAGAACAAAAGTCGAAAGAATAAAAGGCGAGAAAACAAAAGTCGAGAGAAAAAAAGTCCAGAGAAAAAAATCGAGCGAACAAGTTAAAAGAGAAAAAGTCGAGACAGAAAAAGTCGAGAGAAAAAAATCGAGAGAAAAAAAATCGAGAGAACAAGTTAAAAGAGAAAAAGACGAGACAGAAAAAGTCGAGAGAGAAAAGGTCGAGAGAACAAAAGTCGAGAAAACAAAAATCGAAAGAACAAAAGTCGAGAGAACAAAAGTCGGGAGTCGAGAAAACAAAAGTCGAGAGAACAAAAGTCGAGGGAATAAAAGTCGAGAGTCGAGAAAACAAAGGTCGAGAGTCGAGAGAATAAAAGTCGAGAGTCGAGAGAATAAAAGTCGAGGAGAAAAGTCGAGAGAGAAAAAGTCGAGAGAGAAAAAGTCGAGAGAGAAAATGTCGAGAGAAAAAGTCAGAGAACAAAAGTCGAGAGTTGAGAGAACAAAAAACGAGAGTCGAGAGAACAAAAGTCGAGAGAAAAAGTCAAGAGAAAAAATCGAGAGAGAAAAAGTCGAGAGAGGAAAAATCGAGAGAGAAAAAGTCGAGAGAGAAAAAGTCGAAAGTTGAGAGAACAAAAGTCGAGAGAAAAAAGTCGAGAGAAAAAAAATCGAGAGAACAAGTTAAAAGAGAAAAAGTCGAGACAGAAAAGTCGAGAGAACAAAAGTCGAGACAGAAAAAGTCGAAAGAACAAAAGTCGAGAGAATAAAAGGCGGGAGTCGAGAAAACAAAAGTCGAGAGAACAAAAGTCGAGGGAACAGAAGTCGAGAGTCGAGAAAACAAAAGTCGAGAGAATAGAAAGTCAAGAGAGAAAAAGTCAAGAGAGAAAAAGTCGAGAGAACAGAAGTCGAAAGAACAAAAGTCGAAAGAACAAAAGTCGAGTGAACAAAAGTCGAGAGAACAAAAGTCGAGAACAAAAGTCGAGAGAACAAAAGTCGAAAGAACAAAAGTCGAAAGAACAAAAGTCGAAAGAACAAAAGTCGAGAGAAAAAAGTCGAAAGAACAAAGGTCGAGAGAACAAAAGTCGAGAGTCGAGAGAGAAAAAGTCGAGAACAAAAGTCGAGAGAACAAAAGTCGAAAGAATAAAAGTCGAGAAAAAAAATCGAGACAAGTTAAAAGAGAAAAAGTCGAGACAGAAAAAGTCGAGAGAACAAAAGTCGAGACAGAAAAAGTCGAAAGAGCAAAAGTCGAGAGAATAAAAGGCGGGAGTCGAGAAAACAAAAGTCGAGAGAACAAAAGTCGAGGGAACAGAAGTCGAGAGTCGAGAAAACAAAAGTCGAGAGAATAGAAAGTCAAGAGAGAAAAAGTCAAGAGAGAAAAAGTCGAGAGAACAGAAGTCGAAAGAACAAAAGTCGAAAGAACAAAAGTCGAGAGAACAAAAGTCGAGAGAACAAAAGTCGAGAGAACGAAAGTCGAGAGAACAAAAGTCGAAAGAACAAAAGTCGAAAGAACAAAAGTCGAGAGAAAAAAGTCGAAAGAACAAAGGTCGAGAGAACAAAAGTCGAGAGTCGAGAGAGAAAAAGTCGAGAACAAAAGTCGAGAGAACAAAAGTCGAAAGAATAAAAGTTGAGAGAATAAAAGGCGAGAAAACAAAAGTCGAGAGAAAAAAAAGTCGAGAGAAAAAAATCGAGCGAAAAAGTTAAAAGAGAAAAAGTCGAGACAGAAAAAGTCGAGAGAAAAAAATCGAGAAAAAAAAAATCGAGAGAACAAGTTAAAAGAGAAAAAGACGAGACAGAAAAAGTCGAGAGAGAAAAGGTCGAGAGAACAAAAGTCGAGAAAACAAAAATCGAAAGAACAAAAGTCGAGAGAACAAAAGTCGGAAGTCGAGAAAACAAAAGTCGAGAGAACAAAAGTCGAGGGAATAAAAGTCGAGAGTCGAGAAAACAAAGGTCGAGAGTCGAGAGAATAAAAGTCGAGAGAGAAAAGTCGAGAGAGAAAAAGTCGAGAGAGAAAAAGCCGAGAGAGAAAATGTCGAGAGAGAAAAAGTCAGAGAACAAAAGTCGAGAGTTGAGAGAACAAAAGTCGAGAGTCGAGAGAACAAAAGTCGAGAGAACAAAAGTCGAGAGAAAAAGTCAAGAGAAAAAATCGAGAGAGAAAAAGTCGAGAGAGAAAAAGTCGAGAGAGGAAAAGTCGAGAGAGAAAAAGTCGAGAGTTGAGAGAACAAAAGTCGAGAGAAAAAAGTCGAGAAAAAAAATCGAGAGAACAAGTTAAAAGAGAAAAAGTCGAGACAGAAAAAGTCGAGAGAACAAAAGTCGAGACAGAAAAAGTCGAAAGAACAAAAGTCGAGAGAATAAAAGGCGGGAGTCGAGAAAACAAAAGTCGAGAGAACAAAAGTCGAGGGAACAGAAGTCGAGAGTCGAGAAAACAAAAGTCGAGAGAATAGAAAGTCAAGAGAGAATAGAAAGTCAAGAGAGAAAAAGTCAAGAGAGAAAAAGTCGAGAGAACAGAAGTCGAAAGAACAAAAGTCGAAAGAACAAAAGTCGAGAGAACAAAAGTCGAGAGAACAAAAGTCGAGAGAACAAAAGTCGAAAGAATAAAAGTCGAGAAAAAAAATCGAGACAACAAGTTAAAAGAGAAAAAGTCGAGACAGAAAAAGTCGAGAGAACAAAAGTCGAGACAGAAAAAGTCGAAAGAACAAAAGTCGAGAGAATAAAAGGCGGGAGTCGAGAAAACAAAAGTCGAGAGAACAAAAGTCGAGGGAACAGAAGTCGAGAGTCGAGAAAACAAAAGTCGAGAGAATAGAAAGTCAAGAGAGAAAAAGTCAAGAGAGAAAAAGTCGAGCGAACAGAAGTCGAAAGAACAAAAGTCGAAAGAACAAAAGTCGAAAGAACAAAAGTCGAGAGAACAAAAGTCGAGAGAACGAAAGTCGAGAGAACAAAAGTCGAAAGAACAAAAGTCGAAAGAACGAAAGTCGAGAGAAAAAAGTCGAAAGAACAAAGGTCGAGAGAACAAAAGTCGAGAGTCGAGAGAGAAAAAGTCGAGAACAAAAGTCGAGAGAACAAAAGTCGAAAGAATAAAAGTTGAGAGAATAAAAGGCGAGAAAACAAAAGTCGAGAGAAAAAAAAGTCGAGAGAAAAAAATCGAGCGAAAAAGTTAAAAGAGAAAAAGTCGAGACAGAAAAAGTCGAGAGAAAAAAATCGAGAAAAAAAAATCGAGAGAACAAGTTAAAAGAGAAAAAGACGAGACAGAAAAAGTCGAGAGAGAAAAGGTCGAGAGAACAAAAGTCGAGAAAACAAAAATCGAAAGAACAAAAGTCGAGAGAACAAAAGTCGGGAGTCGAGAAAACAAAAGTCGAGAGAACAAAAGTCGAGGGAATAAAAGTCGAGAGTCGAGAAAACAAAGGTCGAGAGTCGAGAGAATAAAAGTCGAGAGAGAAAAGTCGAGAGAGAAAAAGTCGAGAGAGAAAAAGCCGAGAGAGAAAATGTCGAGAGAGAAAAAGTCAGAGAACAAAAGTCGAGAGTTGAGAGAACAAAAGTCGAGAGTCGAGAGAACAAAAGTCGAGAGAACAAAAGTCGAGAGAAAAAGTCAAGAGAAAAAATCGAGAGAGAAAAAGTCGAGAGAGAAAAAGTCGAGAGAGGAAAAGTCGAGAGAGAAAAAGTCGAGAGTTGAGAGAACAAAAGTCGAGAGAAAAAAGTCGAGAAAAAAAATCGAGAGAACAAGTTAAAAGAGAAAAAGTCGAGACAGAAAAAGTCGAGAGAACAAAAGTCGAGACAGAAAAAGTCGAAAGAACAAAAGTCGAGAGAATAAAAGGCGGGAGTCGAGAAAACAAAAGTCGAGAGAACAAAAGTCGAGGGAACAGAAGTCGAGAGTCGAGAAAACAAAAGTCAAGAGAGAATAGAAAGTCAAGAGAGAATAGAAAGTCAAGAGAGAAAAAGTCAAGAGAGAAAAAGTCGAGAGAACAGAAGTCGAAAGAACAAAAGTCGAAAGAACAAAAGTCGAGAGAACAAAAGTCGAGAGAACAAAAGTCGAGAGAACAAAAGTCGAGAGAACAAAAGTCGAAAGAACAAAAGTCGAAAGAACAAAAGTCGAGAGAAAAAAGTCGAAAGAACAAAGATCGAGAGAACAAAAGTCGAGAGTCGAGAGAGAAAAAGTCGAGAACAAAAGTCGAGAGAACAAAAGTCGAAAGAATAATAGGCGAGAAAACAAAAGTCGAGAGAAAAAAAGTCGAGAGAAAAAAATCGAGCGAACAAGTTAAAAGAGAAAAAGTCGAGACAGAAAAAGTCGAGAGAAAAAAATCGAGAGAAAAAAAATCGAGAGAACAAGTTAAAAGAGAAAAAGACGAGACAGAAAAAGTCGAGAGAGAAAAGGTCGAGAGAACAAAAGTCGAGAAAACAAAAATCGAAAGAACAAAAGTCGAGAGAACAAAAGTCGGGAGTCGAGAAAACAAAAGTCGAGAGAACAAAAGTCGAGGGAATAAAAGTCGAGAGTCGAGAAAACAAAGGTCGAGAGTCGAGAGAATAAAAGTCGAGAGTCGAGAGAATAAAAGTCGAGGAGAAAAGTCGAGAGAGAAAAAGTCGAGAGAGAAAAAGTCGAGAGAGAAAATGTCGAGAGAGAAAAAGTCAGAGAACAAAAGTCGAGAGTTGAGAGAACAAAAAACGAGAGTCGAGAGAACAAAAGTCGAGAGAAAAAGTCAAGAGAAAAAATCGAGAGAGAAAAAGTCGAGAGAGGAAAAATCGAGAGAGAAAAAGTCGAGAGAGAAAAAGTCGAGAGTTGAGAGAACAAAAGTCGAGAGAAAAAAGTCGAGAGAAAAAAAATCGAGAGAACAAGTTAAAAGAGAAAAAGTCGAGACAGAAAAGTCGAGAGAACAAAAGTCGAGACAGAGAAAGTCGAAAGAACAAAAGTCGAGAGAATAAAAGGCGGGAGTCGAGAAAACAAAAGTCGAGAGAACAAAAGTCGAGGGAACAGAAGTCGAGAGTCGAGAAAACAAAAGTCGAGAGAATAGAAAGTCAAGAGAGAAAAAGTCAAGAGAGAAAAAGTCGAGAGAACAGAAGTCGAAAGAACAAAAGTCGAAAGAACAAAAGTCGAGTGAACAAAAGTCGAGAGAACAAAAGTCGAGAGAACAAAAGTCGAGAGAACGAAAGTCGAGAGAACAAAAGTCGAAAGAACAAAAGTCGAAAGAACAAAAGTCGAGAGAAAAAAGTCGAAAGAACAAAGGTCGAGAGAACAAAAGTCGAGAGTCGAGAGAGAAAAAGTCGAGAACAAAAGTCGAGAGAACAAAAGTCGAAAGAATAAAAGTTGAGAGAATAAAAGGCGAGAAAACAAAAGTCGAGAGAAAAAAAGTCGAGAGAAAAAAATCGAGCGAACAAGTTAAAAGAGAAAAAGTCGAGACAGAAAAAGTCGAGAGAAAAAAATCGAGAGAAAAAAAATCGAGAGAACAAGTTAAAAGAGAAAAAGACGAGAATGAAAAAGTCGAGAGAGAAAAGGTCGAGAGAACAAAAGTCGAGAAAACAAAAATCGAAAGAACAAAAGTCGAGAGAACAAAAGTCGGGAGTCGAGAGAACAAAAGTCGAGGGAATAAAAGTCGAGAGTCGAGAAAACAAAGGTCGAGAGTCGAGAGAATAAAAGTCGAGAGAGAAATAGTCGAGAGAGGAAAAGTCGAGACAGAAAAAGTCGAGAGAGAAAAAGTCGAGAGAGAGAAAGTCGAGAGAGAAAAGGTCGAGAGAACAAAAGTCGAGAGAATAAAACTCGGGGAAAAAAGTCGGAGAAACAAAGTTAGGAAAAAAAATTGGAGAAAAATATACAGGGGGGGGGGGGGGGGGGAATTTGGAAAAAAGTTAGAAAAAAACTTTGGAAAAAAGTAGGAAAAAAAATTTGGAAAAGTCGGAAAAAAACTCAAGAAAAAACAATCACTCTTCGATTAAAGCATCAAAAATTTTTCGCACATTTTAATCAAACTACCTACCTACTTTCAATCATTACCAAAACATTAAAAAAACGGGCAGAGGGTTTCAAAATCACAAAGCAGAACGAAGACGCGAATTATATTGACTATTGAGAAAATATTTTTCAATACTTAATATGCCATCTCAACTATAACGACGTACTGCGCGCGAAGTGCCACTGTCTACCGTAGCAACAAAATTAAAACCAACAACAGACCGAGCGAGAACAAATGCGTCCGCGAACCCAAGCTAACTGAAGACTGAAAATTTGCAACGGCGACTTTTATAAACTCAGGGGGACCTACAGAAACCAGCGCGACCAATAGGAAGTTTGGGGCGGAGCTTTGTTTGGATATACTCGAAAAGAGTCCGAATTAATTCGACATTTGTCATTTGGAAATCGCTTGGTAACAACCCACAACGAATTATTTTTCAATCTGAAAAATAAGTAAACGGCGTGCGAAATACAGTGTAAATTAATTAAAAACATGAATATACAACATTTCCTAATCCAAAAAGTGAAATTTGGGAGCTGGCATTTCAGGAGCCAGCGAAAAACGTAACTTTCAATTACTAGGTACCAAAACATTGGAAAAGAAGAAATACTTGGCTTACCTCATTTAACTACCGACATAATTTCAAAGTGTATCACAAAGCAGAACGAAGACGCGAAACGCGAATTTGACTTTTATATTGACTATTGGGAACATTATTCGTTTCTTCTCCTAGGGCTCGATGCTGGATGAACGTCGTATGTATAGGTACATTCTCTTCTAGCAGCGCAGCGTACTCGAGAAACCCTTGTTGGAAACGAATTTTTCTTTTTTAGCCGTGAAAACGGCTATTTGTTAATAAAGGGTAATCGAGCAGCTATGCCTGGGTCCAGTTAAGAAGACGTGGAAGTCTTGGCGAAAACCCAATAGTCAATATGCCAACTTAACTATAACGACATAACTGCGCGCGAAGTGCCACCGTCCACCGTAGCAACAAAATTAAAACCCAACAACAGACCGAGCGACAAGAAACGCGTCCGCGAACGAACAAAAGCTAACTGAGACTGAAAATTTGCATCGGCGACTTTTATAGACGCAGCAGACCAACAGAAACCAGCGCGACCAATAGGAAATCTGGGGCGGAGCTTTGTTTGGATATACTCGAAAAAAGCCGGAATTAAGTCCACATTTGTCATTTGGAAATCGCAGGGCAAGGAACGAATTATTTTTCAGTATGAAAAAAGCAAACGGCGTGCGAAGTACAGTGTAAACTAATAACCAAACTAATTATTACTAATAGGTATTTTTTTAGTCGGCAATTTTTTCTTAGCCTATTTAGGAACACTTAAATAGCAGCTGATTCCTATTCAGAGACATTTCATCCTCTGACACACCACCAAATAAACGTAAAGCGAGGGATGCCGGAAAATGCCTTACCTAATAATGAGAAAAACATCTAACTCAGTTGATAATTAACCGATTCAATCTTTTTTTCGACTACTTAGGAGCAGCTAAAAAGTCCCTAATTATGATAAGCAAAAGTATAACAAAGAATTGAAATAGGCATGGGCGCCGCCAGGATTAGTTTCAGGGAGGTGCATACGGGCAGTGGCGGCGCGTGGATTGTTATATTGGTTCCAATTACTAATTTGAGAAGGTGAATGCCCAACGCAGGAGCTGCCGGATTTTTCCGGGTGCCACGTCCAAAAACGGTTATTTTGACTTCACAGACGTCATTTTTTTTTGGTTACTTTTTTATCCGCGTGTTCCCTGAGCGTACGAAAAAGTACTTTTTTGTACGCTCACGGCCGGACAAAAAAGTGACGTCACAGAATTTTCCTAGATTTCATCGCTTTGAACACCTTTTGCGGAAAAAATAGCATGTTTTATTAGAAGAAAAGCACTTTTTGTGGCTCGTCTAAAATTGTCTACCTCACTACGTTCGGCCGTCAAACATTTAGTCTTGCCACAAAAAGTATCACTTTTACTCCTAATAAAACAATATAGGTACTATTAGACCAGCGGTTCCCAAACTGGGGGGCGCGCCCCCCTGGGGGGGCGTAAAGCAACATTGAGGGGGGGCGCGAGTCTTCTAAACAATTAATACAAATTTTAAGCTTTAAAATAAAAAATCAGGTAAAATTTAAAAAAAGATGTCTAGAATTCTACAACAGCGCATAATTAAGCCAAAGCAGCTATGCCATGCGATCTGTTACTGTATTCCTTTTACCCGTTGAGTTACTCGGAGCTGCTTAATGTCAAAAGCGTGAACGTTACTTTCAAAAGTGCGAGAAAGCACTCGAGTCGCTCATAGTGCATCCCCCTTTCTCCTGATGCACCAAATTTCCGGGGGTGCAATAAGCTTTTTTAGGTAATGTTAATATTAAAGTATAATGATAATAGAAAGTTCCCGTGCCTCAGACGCTATGCTAATACGGTACCGCTAACAATTCGGTATTTTATAGTTCTCAGACACGAAGTCACAAAAATCCTCTAATTCCTTATTCTGTTTACATTTTGACACCTGGATTGAGTGATCTAACCCAACTTTTTTTTGCTTGTTTGCCAACTTTTATTTATCCTGAAGATTCCTGAGTTTCAATAATTTTTCCTTGGTGTTTTTTATCGAGGAATTATTAGAAGTTGCTGTTCTTACAGACGTAAATGGAGCGTAAACTAATTTTGACATAGCATAGCGTTACGGTAAGGCATTCGCTAACTCCCGTTAGGTAGCGGGCGGCTCCGCTAACGCTTATGCCGTAAGAACTGTCATACTTGTCAAATAACGTTACGGTATTTGAAATTTGGACAGCACGAGAACTCTCTAATATCTGAATTATTCTGAATTGTGTGTTTTGGAGTGACTCCGAGGAGCTCTAAAGCGACTCGTTCTGTGTAACTCGATGTATAAAAGGAATACAGTAATAGGGAACAATCATATTTTTCAAATTATTTTTTTTCTTATTGCTTATGTTTTTAAATATAAAATACCTACATATGTTTTCTTTTGTATTATGTCCTCATTAAAATTTTCAAAAATTATAAAAGGACCCCGCACGCCTCTTATGGGTTTTTGGTTTTCTGTCAAACTCAATGAAATTTTGATGTGGTATATTTTGACTTACTGATAAAAAGTTCTCATAGGCCCAATCCGATAGGTACTATGATTAGTTTCCGAAATACAGGTGGTTTAATGTCCAAGAAATGTACACATTTTATATGCATTCACATCTATCTTGAACCTATTAATGGGTCTGTCAGAGTGAATTTCATTGGTTGAAACTAGTTTTCCGACTGTTTCTGACTGTTTTCGACCAATCAAATTCGCTCTAACGGGTTTGTGATTTTTGCAGAAACAGACCTATTATTAGGTGACAGGTAGATGTGAATACATAGATATAAAATGTGTACATTTCTTGGACATTAAAGAACCTGTATTTCAAAAACTAATCATAGGATTGGTTCGGGCCCATGAGAACTTTTTACCGGGGGGTCAAGGTCTAACACATATCAAAATTTCATTGAGTTTGACAGAAAACCAAAAACCCATAAGAGGTGTGCGGGGTCCTTTCAAATTATTTCCGTTGGCGCGAAATCGATTACCTTCAAGATGTCAGTACTTGTGACGTCAACTGTTTGTAAATACAATGTTAAGGTCTGTTCTCACAAGAGTCTCTGACACTTTGCAAACTATCAGAAAGAATCGCTCGTAAAATGTGCGTTTTTATTCTCATCGGTGGATTCACCGATGAGTTAGCTATCTTTGTTTAGTGAATGGAAAATGACAATGACCGACATAAAATGGTGGATCCATCGGTAAAATTTGATGAGAATAAAAACGCAGGGATACCTTCGACTGCGTTGAATGTGATTTTTACGTGGTGTTTCTGTATTTGGCGTATTGTGACATTTTGTGTTTTAATTAGTATGTCATGATTGATACAGGATTTACAGAAACGCCGTCTTACAATCTCGTGGCGTGACGTGAGCTGATCGTGGACCAATCGTTCTGAGCTGCTTTCGGGTGCCACCCTTTGAGCGCTCTTGAGTTACTCCGAAGTACGCCGGCTACAGTTTTACCCGTTCGGTTTCAAGCATTCGAGTGCAAAACACATGGAGTATGACAGGTTCACGAAGTGTTTTAGGAGCTTCGCAATCTGCACCCGAAAGCCGCTCTTCAGGACCCCAGAGTGAATCATGAAAGCGTGGACCACGTTCGTTATTCACGGTCCGTGTAAACTAACCTTAACCTTGGTTTATGAACAGTTGACGTCACCGAAAGCGACCATCTTGAACATAGCTTTTCCGCGGGAAACTTTTTAATTTAAAACTAATAATTGCCGTATGAGAATAATATCGATAAATTAAATGCAAAACTGCTCATATTCAATATTTTACAGACAAATTTGCACCATAAAAATAAAATGAATCATATTTATTTCTCATGAAAATTCCCTATTGCTACAGCGCACGCTCGCTGCCCACTGTCATGTCCATTATTCCTCTTCCAAAGTCCAGTTCAGAGGAGTTACAGTAAGTAAAAAAAATTATGTTTTTGTATAATGGGGGAAGGAAGGGGGGCGCGACCACTCCTTGATTTCAGAAAGGGGGCGCAAAAGAGAAAAGTTTGGGAACCACTGTATTAGACCGTCAGATAGTGACAGATTTAGGTGCCCCATTTTCGCATACAAGCCTCGAAGAGGGTTGAAAAGTACTTCGATGTTGAGTAGAATGAAGTAAAATTCACGAGTCGCCCCTGGGGATAAAATATGGAAAATTCGGTCATCGTCAATCCCCGAAAAACATATTGGCTTGAGTGGCGGGAATGGATAAGTACATTTTAAATTCGGAAAATTTGACCCATATTACGCGAACAAAAAAAAAATCGGTCAAATTTTCCGACCTTAAAATGTACTTATCCATTCCCACTACTCAAGCCAATATGTTTTTCGAGGTAGTGACAGTGACGGTGGACGTTTTCATACTTCCAGTAGGCTTGTGTGCAAAGATCGGTCCAACTTTCGATTTTTTCTTACAAGATAAAGCCCTTTTTTCAACCCTTCAGCCACCTGCAGCACTCAAGCCTTTGGTTTTCCGAAGCTAGTTTTTTAATAATTAATCATTTAGTGAACACGGCTTGCATGGAAATATGAGCAACTGACGCCTTTTATTTCGATTAAGGAAAATCGAATTTTCCATATTTTATCTCCAGGGGCGACTCGTGAATTTCACTCCATTCTACTCAACATCGAAGTATTTTTCAACTCTCTTCGAGGCTTGTATGCGAAAATGGGACACCTAAATCTGTCACTATCTGACGGTCTATATTCTAAGTGATTAACCTTGGTTTCCACCAACCATTTTAAGGGAGCCCTAACGATAAGTATTCCCTAA